>CM049832.1:2601467-2711467 GCA_027422435.1 Schizopygopsis pylzovi | reverse complement strand
TGGTCAAAAAATGAGTAAATCCTTTCCAAAACACATAAGTGTTGAAACTTTGCATGCACATCGATGACACTAAATGAGAAAAAGGCCAAAAAAAAACAGATTTTAGTTAGAAATAAAGAGTTTAACCAGTGTTTCAAACACATGAGGGTCAAACTGACCAAAACACACACGACACACACACACACACACCATATGCGCACACACGACACACACACACACGCACATGCGCACACACACGCCCGCACACACATGCACGCACACATGCACGCACACACAAAAAATCAAGGTTAAAGTTGAATTGCTAAAGTGCCATCTTAAAAAGGATATAATTGTAATATAGGAATAGTGCAAAAAATGGCTGTCATACTTAAAAACAAATAACAAAATCTACCAATGGAACAGAACAAATGCATCAGTATTAAAGACGCTTTCCCTGAAAGCAGCTTTGCTTCTCAGGTCAATGTTTCCTGTTTTAAGGATGTTTAGATGTTACTTAGATAGAATAAATAGTTCCCACATCAGATAGTCAGTGACTGTGAACCTGTCTGAGGCTATATCAGAGGAAACTCTCTAAATATTGCATGAAAAGGCTGATGCACGGTTCATTTCTTTTAGGAAAGTGTTTGATTATGTCTGTCCACATGAAGTGAGATCTACTGTAAACCAGCGAGTAATATAATGAGCAGTAACAGCAGCTCTTCCTCTGAATGAAGTATAATGACCTCAGAGACCAGTCTCTGCTTCCGCTCGCAATCACTGGGACAGACTGCAACTGTTGACCTTTGACCTGGCCTTCTCTGTAAGGAATAGAGACGAGTTAACGTCCTCTCTGACGGCAGGAAACTATTCTATCAAGAGAATGACCCCAAGATTGGCGGTTATCTCTGCTCACTCATTTCAAGTCAGGTCATTTTACCACTAATATCAAAAGAAAGAAAGAGAGAAAGAAGAGAAGAGAAGAGAGAGAGAGAGAGAGAAGAGAGAGAAAGAGAAGAGAGAGAGAGAGAAAGAAAGAAGAGAAAGAAAGAAAGAAAGAGAGAAGAAGAAGAGAGAAAGAGAGAAAGAGAGAAAGAAGAAGAGAGAGAGAGAGAAAGAAGAGAAGAAGAGAGAGAGAAAGAGAAAGAAAGAAAGAAAGAGAGAAAGAGAAAGAAAGAAAGAAAGAAAGAAAGAAGAGAGAAGAGAGAGAAAGAAAGAAAGAGAAAAGAAAGAAAGAAAGAAAGAAAGAAAGAAAGAAAGAAAGAGAGAAGAAGAAGAAAGAAATTAGATGAAAGAAAGGAATAGAAGAAAGAAAGTAAAGAAAGAAAGAAAAGAGAGAAAGAAAGAAAGAAAGAAGAGAAAGAAAGAAAGAAAGAACAAATATTTAGTTTAATTTTGATATAGACAATTTAAGTATTTTTAAATATTTATTTTGTAAACTATACAATTTTTGAATGAAAATTTTTAATTATGGTAATAATAATTGTAATGTGAATAAATTAACATGATGTAATAAATATTTGTTTGTAAAATAAAAAATCTTAGTATAATTAAAACACTATTACAGTTTTTATGAATATTTTAATTAGCGTGCATTTCTATATTTTCTGTTTTCATTTAAAGTTTTAGTCATTTTTAATGTGGATTTTTGTTATTTGTATTACTATTTATTTAGTCTATATATATTTTATTAATTTAAATTGTTGCATTTGTTATTCTCTAGTTTCTTTATTTCTATTTTGCATTAAGTTAAACTACATCAAAATGAGAAACGTTGCTTTAGCAACTAGCTAAAATAAAGTGCATTTACAATTATTAATATTACTTTTTTATATTTGATTTCATTTTAATTAAGGTTTGTTTTAAATATTTTCTAATGGTTATAGTTTCAGTTAACTTAACACAGTTTTTGTGCTTGTCATGAAAATAAAATCAAATGTTTCTCATTGCAATGCAAAAAATCGAAATAGTCTAAAATAACCCCAACTTCTTTATGCAAAATATTATCACATAATTTGTTCTTTTTATTACATTTTAATAATATTATTACTGTTTTTCCTTTCAGATAATATGATTAATTAAGATCTAGTATTTCTAATGCTCTTATACAGTAATTCTGTAATATCCTTATACATAAAAAAAGGAATGTTCTGTCAATCTTTTCTGACTCAGACACTGGGTCCATCCAAACGGACAGATCATAATATTTCACGCAGTGTGCATAAACTGTGACCAGAGGTCTGCACTAAAGTCCAGCCATGTCTCTGAAAGCCTGCGGACACACGAGACGGCAGAGACGCATCAGCAGATCTCCACAAAACCAGGTCAGTGAAAACACAAGCAGACACTTTCAAATCATACAGCATCTACAGCCACGAGCAGAAGCGTGGAGGATCTCCTGAGCTCGACACACGCACACACACACACACACACACGCAGACGCAGACGCAGGCGCACGCACACGCACACGCACACAGACACAGACACACACACACACACACACACACACACGCAGACACACGCACACACACACACACACACGCAGACGCAGACGCACACACACGCAGGCGCAGTCGCACGCACACACGCACATGCGCAGACACAGACACACACACGCGCGCACGCACACGCAGACGCACGCGCACACGCACACGCGCACACACACAGGCACACAGACAGACACAGACACACAGACACAGACACACACACACACGCACGCACACACACACAGACACACCCACACACACACACACAGACACACCCACACACAGTGTCAGTGTTATTAGAGAAATGCTGCGTGCTTCTCTTATAAACTAAAGCAAAGATTACCTCACATGTCATTCAGTGACAGGATCACATCCTACTGTCTTCGGAGGCTTTAGGTGGAGATGAAAAGCAGATCTAGAACAAAATGTATTCGGGAAACAGAATAAGAGAGTCAGTTAATGTGTTCAATTCACAAGCAAATGCACTACATGTCACATAAAGAAGCTTTCAAATACAGAAATACAAAAACCACATCACATGTACTTACATAAATGCATTGTGTTAGTTATAATATTGTGCATTTTATTACATGGGGGGGGGGGGTCATCCACAATCAAATTCCACAAAACTATAATTATAATATAAATTCCCACAGGAAGAATTCACTTTACTTTACAAAATCATTCATTAACTTGTAACAGAATTACTCACATGAATTAAAATTTGTTATTTGAGCAGTAAACCGTCTTAAACGTGCTTTTATTGGAGGAATATATAATTTGTTTACTTTTCTACACTGCAAAAAAAAATTATCTTAGCAATTTTTGTATTGTTTTCCAGTGTAAATATCTAAATATTCTTAAAATGGGAACCTATAATGCAAAATTCCCTTTTGCATGCGGTGTTTGAATATAAATGTGTGTCCGCAGTGTGTAAGCAGCCACCATATAATCAGAAAATCCCCATAAATCAGAAACACTGTCTCCAAACGAGCTAGCCCAGTTTTCTGTCACACCGGTAGATGCCCCGCCAGGGCCGGACTGGGACACAATTTCAGGCGAGGAAATCTCTCACTCATCCAGTCCATCCCAAACACCTACAACAACTTCTGAAACACGGACAACCCTATTGGCCTATTTGTATGACCAACACATAAAAAGGTCTAAGTCTTTAGTCGAGGCCGTGGAAAATAATGAAAGTTTCTCTTTTGAACTTCACCTTCACTTCTCTTTTCCTGTTCTTCATTTACTCCAATATCTCGGTCACTCCCTTGTTTCTTGTACCGGTCACTTCTTCACCAGGTCTACGGTTATTAACAGAACTGTGTTCACCTTGTTGCAAAACAACCACCATAATGTTCTTATTTCTCTTAAAATGACGTAAATACCCAATATTTAACAAACCTATAATTCATACAAATATATTAAAACACATTTTCTAAAGTGTCCTAAATGAGTACATTTTCTAATCCTAAGACTGAACACACTATTGTATTTTTGGGCTGACTGATATTTGTGTGTTACTGTTTGCTCTAGCTCCCTCTCTTTCTATACAATAAATCATGTGAATATCTGCCTGATAATTGCATTAATGTATCTTTCCAATTGATAATGATGTCCTGTAGCACAGTATTCTGACTGATGATGATAATGGGGTGATACTGACAGTCTAACAGGTGCTAGCAGTTTAATACTCAACTAAGACAGAACTGCAGTAGTGTATTACAGATGAAACTGACCTGCACTTGAAACTGAACAGCTTAGTAATTTCACTGTTTCTTCTGGCCGTTTTCCTCTCCTTCCTCGAGTCCCGCGCATCGATTCTGTTCAAAACCGTTTGCCGGGGGAACAGATGTGAAGTGCTACCAGTCAAGACTACATTTTTACATTTACATTTTATGCATTTAGCAGACGCTTTTATCCAAAGTGATTTACAGTACATTCAGGTTATACATTTTTTGTCAGTATGTGTGTTTTCTGGGAATTGAACCCACAACCTTTGCGCTGCTAACACAATGCTCTACCACTGAGCCACAGGAACACAGTTCTTAACCCATTTATGATTTATTATAGATTTATTAGGGAATACCACAATCGTAAATTATCAATTATTATTAACTTTAGCAAATTGGGAAATAAAATAAATATAATAATAATGATAATAAATAATAACTAGAAAAATATTTAAAAAAAACACAGGGCAAAAAATTGGAAAAGCTGAAGTCTTAGTGTTTTTTTTTTAAACAAGCAGTTAGTGGCCTAAATGAGTAAATGCATACGAATGCAAACTTATTGATTTGTTTATTATGTGATTTTTTAATGGTTTAATGTTAATGATTGAACACAAGTAGCCTAGGTTAACCATGGAAAACCAAAGTGTATTGCATGAAACATTACATCGCATAAAGCATCGATTAAACTACAAAGCTGTCACAGAAGCACGTATAATTACAAACTAAATTTACTATGACTGATTTATTTCTAAAGTAACCTTCGCGCAGGGTAAAAGTATGGGGAAAAGGCGTTTCTGCTACAGCTCCAGTATATGGCCCGTTTCAAACCGCCGCGAATCATCGCGCACTCGACTCAAACTCGTCTTAAAGCACAATGAGCCCATGCTTCTGCACCGCTCACGGACTGGACTGCAAACGAATCCTCACTTCATTTCGTTCACTCTTTACTGATATACTGCACTAAACTGCCAGACACTATATAGAGATGTGAGAATCAAGACATCCGAGATTTCGGAGTCGACTCTACAACGAGAGTCGATTCCGACTCTAGAGCGATTCAGAGTCGAGGAACCGATTCTTTTGGACTCGACTCCCCGTCCCTACGACAGGGTTCCTCAGATCTTTCCCTGGAGATCCAATCTGCTGCAGAGTTTAGCCCTGATCAAGCTCACCTGTGATTTACTAATGATCCTGAAGACTCTGATTAGCATGCTCAGGTGTGTTTGATTAGGGTTAGAGCTAAACTCTGCAGGAGTGCGCCAGATTTGAGGATGGCTGCTGTACACGTTTAAAACCACACTATAGCATTTAAAAGCAGCATTCGAGTAAAAATGTATTCTTAAAGTCACTAAAGTTAAGTCAAGAGCAGTGAGTGATTTCTGGTTAGCTTTTGTTGTTTAGTTGATATTAACAGCATAAACGGAAGCAGGTGGGCTGCTGTCACTAATACAAGATTTAATATAAACATACAAGTTCTTTCCCAGCTGTTTACATTCACAGCCATAACCGACTGCTTAACCTTGTGTGTATTTGACAGATTAACACACGGAAAAGTACTCACATGCCACGAGACAGCCGCTTGTGCATGTGCTTCGCATGTTTGCCCTCAGAAAACCACTTATTACAAGTTTAAACTGATGCCTGCTAATAATACACTTTCATGATGTTGAGGAACAGCAATGTCTCAGGAGCATGATAAACACACTCAACACAGAAGAGATGTTCAGGTGTTTCAGGGCATCTGTGAATGAGCGTGAACTAGGCACCGCCCTATTCTGGAAAGGAGGCGGGGCAACAGCAGTTAATTTGCATTTAAAAATACATGAAGGCATATTCAAAATTGTATATTAAATTATCTGTGGGGTATTTTAAGCTGATCCTTCACAGAGACATTCTGGGGACACCTGAGACTTATATTATTATAAATGTTATTATTATAAAAACAAGAAAAAATATTTATCTTTGGGTCAGAAAGTATCTTTGTTTCCGCTGTGAACTTGATTCTCAGTTTATTTTTCTGACTCCACTGGCAGTTTTTTTTTCTTGTTTTAAGCTTAAACTACCTTAAATTTGATACATTTAAAAAATATTAAAATATTACCCCCCTCTGATTTCCAAGCCCGATTTCCAGCCCAAAAGCTCACAAAAACTGCCCAAAATTTATATATATATATATATATCGTTCTTTAATAAATCATTTAAACGTGTGTTGTACTGGTGATCTGTTGGCTGCGGCTGGAATGCTGTTAACATCCGTCACTCGCGTCTCACACTATTAATATGGGCCGTAACATATTAAAAGACTTAATATCTTCTTCAGTAAATGTATCTTGATTTAAAAATGTTAGATACTGGAAAATATGACATGCATACTGCATGCATCATCAAAGTTACTAGGTTTACCAGTATATTGGCTTACATGCCGTGAGCAGAAGTTGAACATTGGATATAACTTTACAAGGTTGGTAAGAAGTTTTATCACACATAAGCAATTGTCTGATAGCGAGTATTTCCACTGTGCACTAATGCAGTGGTTCTCAATTCCAGTCCTGGAGCACCCTGCTCTGTACATGTTGCATGTCTCCCTTATTTAACACTCCTGATTGAGATCATCAGCTCGTTAGTTCAGTTCATGGCTCTCTCTCACCTACCAAGCTGATGAACCACTGCACTAATGCATTTCCAAGTGCACTAATGTAGCCATGTTTTTTATTATTATTCAAACAAAACAAAACTAGGGATGAGCCAAAATCATAATCCTTTGAAACATTTTCTTTTATTAAAATCCTCTGCAAAATTCCATGGATTTCAGCTTCAAATGTGTAAAACTTGAGCCTGCTTATGAGGGAACGCATGTAATAATGATGAGCCTGGAACGTAATGACACAACAACCTCAAGTTGACCGTACTTCGCTCCAGTCGAGAAGAGGTTACAACGCAAGATTATGGTCATGGGTTGCAGATTACTGGTTTAATAGATGCCGCCTCTATATATCCCTGGGAAGTGTAGCTTGAATCATTCTCCAATCATGATGCATATATTGTGAGATTACAAATTGTATTTAAATGTTTAATTTAGATTCACTTCCTGACTAAGAAATTGTCAGGCAATTCAGGTGTTTGAGATCGCTTCCAGACCATTGAGCTTGAGACAGCTGTGCCTTTGTCTCTACGACAATGGTAAGATCAATGAGTCAGACTACTGAGACTCTCAAGCTTTGTTCTGCAAATGACTTTACATTTACATTTACATTTATGCATTTAGCAGACGCTTTTATCCAAAGCGACTTACAATTGCATTCAGGTTATACATTTTCATCAGTACATGTGTTCCCTGGGAATCGAACCCACAACCTTTTGCGCAACAGACGCAATGCTCTACCACTGAGCCACACAGGAACACTTTCTGGCCCAGACGTGGAATCGTTAGTGATTGGATTAGTGTCTATGCATTTGATTATGTTGATGAGATTAGAACCACGGGAAGTTTAGCAACAAAAACTAACGCCTCCCTCATGTGCTTGCTTTGTTTGAATTTGTCTCCTCCTCCAAAAATGCCTATAAGATACCATGTAAAGTTACTTAAGATTGAGATTTCGATGACTACAGATACCAATGACATGTCATAGAATAAAGAATTCTGCTGACGATCCAATCCGAAGTCTCCTGGTCTTCTCTTCTGAGTTTTCTACACTTTAGAAGAACAGAGTTTTCAACATATGTATGCTTGTGTCTTTAGAGGATTTGAGTGAAAATGCAGTACAGAAACGATCAAACAAAGCCAGCAGACATATCTAGAGTTATATAATGGCATGATGTGAATAGACCAACATAGATGAGCATTTTAATCACCTCCGATGGGAAACCCGAGAAAACTAAATGAGAGAAGCCTGATTCAATAACGAAGTACAGAGTCATTATGCATTTCACACTAATCAGCCGTTACAACGGTCCCTACAGAGAGTGTGCTACACTTAACCACGGTCGAGAATGATAATGAATTGCTGCATGTTATTAATTGAACAAAAATGAATAATTGGCAACATATTAGTGGCTGCACATCAAGGCTACAAGGCATTATGGGATGCAAGCACAGACAACCGGATTATAAAATGTGAGAAAACACTCTAATATCATGAAACTGACAAAGTGAGAGGATTGTTGTTTTGAAATGTTTCTAAAATGATTAAATGTCCATTTTTCCGGTCATGATTATAATGCAATGCAATGAAATAAAAGTTCTTACAATATTCTACTTGTTATCCAAAATTAGGTGTGTCAATAGATCAAAATTTTTAATTTCGGCCACATCTGAAACAGGTAATTCCTTGAAATCACCTGAGAAGTTAAAGTAAATACATCAGAAAACTGTAAAATGATACTTTTAATACATGTACAGAGTAAGAAAATAAGATAACCAAAGTGTTTACGAGCACAGTTCACTTGAATTATACATGTTTAAAGATAAAGTTTTGGTGGTTGGGTTTGTGGGTGTTTGAGGGGGGTTATATAATATCCAAACTCAAATTATGTCATTCCCATACCTAAAATACATCTTTCACGGTCACTGGTATGCAGACTGATCATAAACAAAGCTGAAAGGCTTCTTATCAGTGGCAATCCTTCACAAAACGTAACACCACAGTTTATCATGGGTAGAATACTAAATATTTCAATGTTACAAGCATTTCATTCAAATGTAATTTTCAATATTTCAAATCTTAAACCCATGTGGGGGGGGGGGGGGGGGGTGCTATCAACCCATTGCAACAGTAGCCCAATTCCATGGGGAATTAAACGCGGACTTGGCAACCCCCTGCAGACCACGCTGAAGGAGTTTGACAGATATCTGATCTTATAAGATGTGCTCCCTTTACACAGAGTGCATGTGATACGTGAAAGTAAACAGAGAGCGCTCATTCATAAGAGATTTAAATACCCAGGCCATCTCATACACCCACAACAAGTTCTGATACACAGACAACCCTATTTTCTGTGTGCCCATCACAATAAAAAGGGTTCGATCCTAGGCTGGGGCCGTGCAAAAGATTCAAAGTTCTCTCCTGAACTGCACCTTCACTTCCTTTTTACTTTTCAGTCTCTTTATTGTGCCCTGATATCCCTCTGTTTCTCACATGACTTTAATACTCAAGATTTAATCAAACTATACTTTCTGAATTGCCTAAATGTCATTTCGATATATTTCTAAAACATCCTAATACTGAACATGTGTCATATTTTTCTCTTACAAAAAGCAACCATGATTTTATTATAGTAAAAGTACTGTAACCATGTTTTTTTTGTTCGGCAAACGGCTTACCATGTTTTACTACAAATTCCACGGTTAAACTATGAAGCAGTTTTCACTGCTTTAGGATTAACAGAGATTTGAATAGTTTCCATGTACTTGTCTAGAGCAACTTTGAATAAAGAAAAGAGAGATTCAGAGGCAGATTTTTGTTTACGTATGTGAATTTAGCTGTGAGGAAACACAAATATAGTTATATTTTACCATTTTCTCTTTCAAATAGACAAACAATCCAAAGAAAACATCTTTAAAGAGAAAAAATAAAAAAAAAAAATAATACAAAATGAGATTGGATTTAAAAAAAACAAACATCTGAGCAATATTTCTCTGTGTGGGTACAAAACAAAGTGAGTGAGTCTTCCTCAGAAGAGAGACAAAAACAGCAGACCACTGCGATGACTGACTTATATTATTAATTACGTCCATAAGCTCTTTGTGAAATTTTAATTCAAACTTTTGGTTTGACCTTTATGTTTAAGAAGAGAACTATAGTTTTAAAAAGTTGGACATTGCTTTTTATGATTTTCAAGGGCGTATATGGTTACTATAGTTAAATCATGGTAACCACACTGTTATTATATATTTAGCATTCTGCCTATGATAAAACTGTGCTAAATGATAAATTATGTGAAGGAGGGCCACTGGTAGGAATCCTTTGAGTCGTGTATCTGACAGTGACTGTAAAATATGTATTGTAGGTTTATGGAAATGACATGTTTTGTTTTGATATGTGGGATATTTTTTGACTGGCCATTGGGCTAGTTTTGTCACGCAGACCTGGCAACCCTGGCTGTATGGAGCAGAGCAGACGCTTTCAGCATATACATTAAAAGCATTGTTCAAGAGCAAAATGGTGATAGTTCCCAGCAGCTAAATGAACCTCCACACAATGGACGACAGAATAGCACACTATATGAAAACTGTCCCATGGTTTCTAATGCAGCAGGTATCATCATCCTCTCCTCCACCAAAGGCAAAGCTCATTTGAGTTTTAGATTCCCTCCCTGCAGGTATTGAGTCACCATCTGTGGTTTCCCCAACCTTCATTCTCTCTCTGTCCTTGGAGTCTGTCCTCCAGCTATGATCTGTCTGGCTGTGATGTGGTCTCTCACCGTTCATCCTACAACTTCTCTCGAAACCGTTCAAAGACATTTTCAGGTCATATTTCCAGACTCAATATTTAGCTTAAAGAACATGTAGCCTATTCAAGGACCAAGATCTTGTGAAATATTTTGCACTTAATGATACACTAAACTATTGTTGGAAATTAACGATACATCATAAAACCATCTTTCAATCCTTATGTCACTAACTTCAGTATTTAATTCTAATTTATATTTTAGAGATGTCGGGAAGGATTTCCCGGGAGACTGTATACTTTTATCACTCTTCAGAATCAGGATGAGAATGAGCTTTATTGGCCAGGTATGTTTACACATACGGGGAATTTGTTATAGTGACAGAGTACATTTACCTCATATCCATGAATAAATTAAGATATTACATAAACCGAGGAGTGATAAACGTATGCGATTTTGCAGTAAATCCATCCAGGCAACTCTAAAATAAAGATAATTATAGGCTTACCATAGTGATATAAGGGTTGGAAGATGGTTTTAGGATGTACTTGCTTATTTCAATAGCCGATTTACTTAAGTTATATAGTGTAACTTTAATAGTCATTACGCCACTCTAGTACTTCTCTCCCTTAAGGTTTTATTTGATTTTTATTTTAGCACTGTAAATAGTTGCATGCGTTTCTTGTCCTCTACTTGAATAAATTACTGCCTTTTGCCATTGTATGCGGTTAACCTGACCATTTATGCTCTCTTCTCCATTCATCAAATGTATTTGTTTTTAAATGTTGTGGACCAATTCCCTAGACATCTAAAGGACCGTAACAGTAAGTGGGGGCTCGTCCGGGATCTTAATGTTACGGTCCTTTAGATGTACGAATAAACGAATAAATTTGATGAATGGAGAGGAGAGCATATGGTCAGGACAATAGCATACAATGGCAAAAGCCAGTAATTTATTCAAGTAGAATCATTTGAAAGATTAGCTTAAGTGTAAACTGAACATTTAATTTTGTGCAAATTTGTGGACACAGTAGTAGGCCTACCACCTAAATGTTGCTCTGGATTGTGTATATTGCGTGCGTTTCATTTATGGCAACCCTCTGCATTTAAAAGCATCTTCCCGTGAGCGATAGATTCATTATCACATCATGCAAAAAATATTAACGCAGCAACGCTTCAACAATTCACGAGAGTCAACTCAAGCCCTCTGGTGTTGACCAGGCCTGCCAGTCCCACTTATCGTTCCCAAGAGCGTGTGCATACAGAGATCTCCTGGTTTTGTCCCGGTGCGCACGTGAACATCTGTCTTATAAAGCTCTTAAAGCAGCCTGTGATTTCACTCCCTCCTGACCGCCGCTATGCTCCTGAAGGTCAGCGTGTCCTTGACACAGCAGCGTTCATGATGAGGGTCAGTAACAGTGTCCAGACGTCCGGCTGAGGGGAGATGATGCTTCAAATGATGGAAGAAAATGAATCCGTATAATTAACTATTCTCATCATTAGCTGACAAAAAATATCCTCTTTAAGTATTACATATTTTGTAATGTTTTTGGAAGTCATATCTGCTAATCAAGGCTGATTTATTTGATCAAAATACAGTAAAATACGGAAATATTTTGACCATTTAAAATAAATAATTTTTCATCATCATTCCTCCAGTCTTCAGTGTCACATGATCTTCAGAAATCATTCTAATATGCTGATTGGCCGCTCAATAAACATTTCTGACTATTATCAGTGTTGATAACAGTTTTTGGTGAAAATAGTGATAGATTTGTTTTTTCAGGAATAAAGTTAAATTTAATTAATCTTTCCTGTTGCTATTTTCTTTAATAAATTGATAAATAAAAATAAATAATTATGAATGAATCAATCAATCAAATGTACACATACTGTTCTGCGTCTGCTCAAGAAACATTTCTCATATCATTATCAAAGTTGAAAACAGTTGTGCTAAAAATAAAGACATTCAATTGTGAAGTGTGCTTAAATAAAGAAAAATTACAGAAAAATAATATACATAAATAAATAAACAAAAATGTAAAAACATTTTATTTTAATAGTATATTTTATTTTACTTTAATAATATTTTTATTTGCTAAATGAAGTACTGTTTTCTTTAATAAACATATGAAACAAAGTAAAACAAAAATTAAATTAAATAATCAAACTAGTGCTGTCAAACGATTAATCGCACCCAAAAATAAAACATTTTATTTATATAATATATGTGTGTGTACTGTGTTTATTTATTAAGTATATATAAATACAAACACATACAGTGTATATTTTGAAAATATTTACATATTATATATATAATACATGTATATACATAACATATTTTTCCTAAATATACACATAATTGTGTTTGTATTTATATATACTTAATAAATAAACACAGTACACACACATATATTATATAAACAAAAACGTTTATTTTGGATACGATTAATCGTTTGACAGCACTAAATCAAATATAAAACAACCCAAAACACCTCATCATAACTGTATGTTTTGCATCACTCAGTAAAATGAATGTAGTTTGGCTTATTTAGCTGAAAGATAAGCTTTTGGAAGCGGTTTGCACAGTTTGTTTTCTCTCATTCAGAATCAGCAGATAAACAGTGGACCATGATGACCTCTGAGTGAACCTCAAACAGACTTCAGCATAATCCTGGAGCCGAAGTTAATGCATATGAAGAGTTTCTGTTAATGCACCATATTACTTAGTATAATCTCTTCATATAATGTGTTTAGGAAACGGAAACAGGCTCCATCTCACCTCCAGAGACAGAAGGCCGTGTGAATCTCATCTCTCCGCTGGGGAAGGTGACGTGTGGTTTATTCTCCAGCAGCTCTCACATCGGAGCTGTCCTCATCCATCAGCTGCATTGATTGATATTCCAGCCCACAGGTGACGTTCCCTCAGCCAAGGTGAGCTAAGGGCCTTTGTAGTGAGATAAAACTGAGCGAATGACTTCATGCTGGCAGAAGAACTGTCCAAACAAAAGATGCTTCACTTTACAGCCTGAAATGTGTCAAAACGCTCCATCTGAATCAGTAAAGCAGGATTCGGTTTCAAACGGCATACTAGCTACTATCTTTAAAATAAAAACTCAGTATGCATGCAGAATTTTCTGTATGCATGAAATAATCCGGTTGAATTTGCCAAAATGAACAGTGCACACTGCTTGAGATACTGCATCCTACAATGCAAGGCAAAATGTTTGACCTTGAAAGCAAATGCGACTTTTAACATTGTTTTGAATCATTATTTGACTACACTGATGCAAGTTAAAGCATTTAATTATGCATTTTTAATTGTACAAAAATAAAAATAAATATCCAAGATGACTGGATGCCACACATTGTTTTGCACGATGCAACCATGTAGCATAGGGCTACAGAAGAAACGAAATATCAGTCGAGCTTTCTACTTCGAGGACCCCGATAGAAATGTAGTGGAGTGAAAAGTACAATATTTGTCTTTCGAATGTAGTGAAGTTAAAGTCATATAAAAATATAACTCAAGTAAAGCACAGATAATTAAAACGTGTACTTAAGTACAATACTCAAGTAAACGTACTTCATTACTGTACACCTTTATATAATCAAATGTCTAAAAATACTGTTAAATAAATGAAATTAGACAAACTTCATATTCAAGATGACTTGATTCCACAGGTCATGTGGCAAACATGTCAATACGGTTTAAAAAGTGTATTATTAAAATAGTAATATAATAAAAATGAACTATAACAATAAACTTGTTTTGAAAGTATGAGTGTGCTATTTTAATACTATTTTTAGCCATATTTGGTTGTGATTTTGAACTTATTATCATAACTGAACTTTTGCAGTCCAATCAATATAATACAATATAAAATATAATACAAATATAAATACACAATAATCTAACACATAGCTCATTCATCTCTGGGATGAGAACTGAATGTCACTGGCTTAATTAAACATGGAATGTAATGAGGTCTTGTTGATTATTGATGTATAATGTTTCACCTGATATTATAAATATCTCTATAGATTTATGAGTAAAGATCACATTGAGATGATGGTGAGAGAGAACATGAGGTCAGAGATGTTTTCTCTGTGTCTGTAAATGTCTTATTCAGAGATTGTTCCCGCTCGGCTCTCTGTCTGTTTCAGAAATCAGTCGTCAGGCTCATCGTTTGTGACGTGTTTTATTCCAGCACGACGGATTCGACATCAGCTGAAAGCACATTTAATGTCCTCTGCTTAAAACAATCTAATACTGTCTGATTCTGATTCATAATGATCTGCTATCACTGACGCTTCAATAATTGTGCTGCTTAAGAGAATTCAATAAAAACATGTGCATATGATTTTTATTTAATCAAAACGAGCCATTGCTTATTAGATTTTTCTATTTCATATAAATTTTAACTAAATAGTTAACTAAATAGTTCATATGAATATAAACTAAATCTAAAAATGCTGTTGGCAAATCAATGAATAAAAAAATAAATAAATCATAAACAAGATTAATATATATATACAAAAACAGATTTGTATATTTAATACAACAGATTTTTTTATTCATTATATTTAATATATATATATATATATATATATATATATATATATATATATATGCACAAACATTTATTTTTTTCAAAACTGTGGGAAAATAAAAAGACATTCATTTTGTAGTAAACATAATCAAGAGTCTGACTCATGCCTGTGCAATAGAAAGCTGATCTTCCCATTAGAAGAGATCTGAGATTTTCTTCCCTGACAACAAACAGCAATAATCACATCAGTCAGTTCTCAGTCATAATGAAGCGCTGAAGCTCTCGGCGTCCTCACAGCCTACACACACACACACACACACACACACACACACACACACACACACACACACACACACACACACACACGACGAAACAGCCCATGACAGCATTGCCAAGTCCATATAGTCCAAACACAGCACTGACCCATGACAGCTCAACATACAAGCATCCTCAGTCTCGTCCTCTGACACACAGCACTGACCCATGACCTCTCAACATACACACATCCTCAGTCTCGTCCTCTGACACACAGCACTGACCCATGACCTCTCAACATACACGCATCCTCAGTCTCGTCCTCTGACACACAGCACTGACCCATGACCACTCAACATACACGCATCCTCAGTCTCGTCCTCTGACACACAGCACTGACCCATGACCTCTCAACATACACACATCCTCAGTCTCGTCCTCTGACACACAGCACTGACCCATGACCTCTCAACATACACGCATCCTCAGTCTCGTCCTCTGACACACAGCACTGACCCATGACCACTGAACATACACACATCCTCAGTCTCGTCCTCTGACACACAGCACTGACCCATGACCACTCAACATACACACATCCTCAGTCTCGTCCTCTGACACACAGCACTGACCCATGACCACTCAACATACACACATCCTCAGTCTCGTCCTCTGACACACAGCACTGACCCATGACCACTCAACATACACACATCCTCAGTCTCGTCCTCTGACACACAGCACTGACCCATGACCTCTCAACATACACACATCCTCAGTCTCGTCCTCTGACACACAGCACTGACCCATGACCACTCAACATACACGCATCCTCAGTCTCATCCTCTGACACACAGCACTGACCCATGACCTCTCAACATACACACATCCTCGGTCTCGTCCTCTGACACACAGCACTGACCCATGACAGCTCAACATACACACATCCTCAGTCTCGTCCTCTGACACACAGCACTGACCCATGACCACTCAACATACACACATCCTCAGTCTCGTCCTCTGACACACAGCACTGACCCATGACCACTCAACATACACGCATCCTCAGTCTCATCCTCTGACACACAGCACTGACCCATGACCTCTCAACATACACACATCCTCAGTCTCTCCTCTACACACAGCACTGACCCATGACCACTCAACATACACACATCCTCAGTCTCGTCCTCTGACACACAGCACTGACCCATGACAGCTCAACATACACACATCCTCAGTCTCGTCCTCTGACACCCACTGTTTCTCCATATTTTACCATTTTCTCTTTCAAATAGACAAACAATCCAAAGAAAACATCTTTAAAGAGAAAGAAAAAAACCACCAAATAATACAAAATGAGACACGATGATGATGATTGAAAAAAAAAACATCTGAGCAATATTTCTCTGTGTGAGTACAAAACAAGTGAATCTTCCTCAGAAGAGTGACAAAAACAGCAGACCACTGCAACGACTGACTTATATTATTAATTACGTCCATAAGCTCTTTGTGAAATTTTAATTCAAACTTTTGGTTTGACCTTTATATTTAAGAAGAGAACTATAGTTTTAAAAAGTTGGACATTGCTTTTTATGATTTTCAAAGGCGTACCTGGTTACTATAGTTAAATCATGGTAACCACACTGTTATGATATATTTTGCATTCTGCCTATGATAAAACTGTGCTAAATGATGAATTGTGTGAAGGAGGGCCACTGGTAGGAATCCTTTGAGTCGTGTATCTGACAGTGAGTGTAAAATATGTATTGTAGGTTTATGGAAATTACATGTTTTGTTTTGATATGTGGGATATTTTTTGACTGGCCATTGGGCTAGTTTTGTCACGCAGACCTGGCAACCCTGGCTGTATGGAGCAGAGCAGACGCTTTCAGCATATACATTAAAAGCATTGTTCAAGGGCAAAATGGTGATAGTTCCCAGCAGCTAAATGAACCTCCACACAATGGACGACAGAATAGCACACTATATGAAAACTGTCCCATGGTTTCTAATGCAGCAGGTATCATCATCCTCTCCTCCACCAAAGGCAAAGCTCATTTGAGTTTTAGATTCCCTCCCTGCAGGTATTGAGTCACCATCTGTGGTTTCCCCAACCTTCATTCTCTCTCTGTCCTTGGAGTCTGTCCTCCGGCTATGATCTGTCTGGCTGTGATGTGGTCTCTCACCGTTCATCCTACAACTTCTCTCGAAACCGTTCAAAGACATTTTCAGGTCATATTTCCAGACTCAATATTTTGCTTAAAGCACATGTAGCCTATTCAAGGACCAATATCTTGTGAATATTTTGCACTTAATGATACACTAAACTATTGTTCAAAATTAACGATGCATCATAAAACCATCTTTCAATCCTTATGTCACTAACTTCAGTATTTAATTCTAATTTATATTTTAGAGATGTCTGGAAGGATTTCCCGGGAGACTGTATACTTTTATCACTCTTCAGAATCAGGATGAGAATGAGCTTTATTGGCCAGGTATGTTTACACATACGGGGAATTTGTTATAGTGACAGAGTGCATTTACCTCATATCCATGAATAAATTAAGATATTACATAAACCGAGGAGTGATAAACGTATGCGATTTTGCAGTAAATCCATCCGGAAACTCTAAAATAAAGATAATTATAGGCTTACCATAGTGATATAAGGGTTGGAAGATGGTTTTAGGATGTACTTGCTTATTTCAATAGCCGATTTACTTAAGTTATATAGTGTAACTTTAATAGTCATTACACCACTCTGGTACTTCTCTCCCTTAAGGTTTTATTTGATTTTTATTTTAGCACTGTAAATAGTTGCATGCGTTTCTTGTCCTCTACTTGAATAAATTACTGGCTTTTGCCATTGTATGATGTTGTCCTGACCATTTATGCTCTCCTCTCCATTCATCAAATGTATTCGTTTTTAAATGTTGTGGACCAATTCCCTAGACATCTAAAGGACCGTAACAGTAAGTGGGGGCTCGTCCAGATCTTAATGTTACGGTCCTTTAGATGTACGAATAAACTAATAAATTTGATGAATGGAGAGAAGAGCATAAATGGTCAGGACAATAGCATACAATGGCAAAAGCCAGTAATTTATTCAAGTAGAATCATTTGAAAGATTAGCTTAAGTGTAAACTGAACATTTAAGTTTGTGCAGATTTGTGGACACAGTAGTAGGCCTACCACCTAAATGTTGCTCTGGATTGTGTATATTGCGTGAGTTTCATTTATGGCAACCCTCTGCATTTAAAAGCATCTTCCCGTGAGCGATAGATTCATTATCACATCATGCAAAAAATATTAACGCTTCAACGCTTCAACAATTCACGAGAGCCAAGAGTCAACTCAAGCCCTCTGGTGTTGACCAGGCCTGCCAGTCCCACTTATCGTTCCCAAGAGCGTGTGCATACAGAGATCTCCTGGTTTTGTCCCGGTGCGCACGTGAACATCTGTCTTATAAAGCTGACCGCCGCTATGCTCCTGAAGGTCAGCGTGTCCTTGACACAGCAGCGTTCATGATGAGGGTCAGTAACAGGGTCCAGACGTCCGGCTGAGGGGAGATGATGCTTCAAATGATGGAAGAAAATGAAACCGTATAATTAACTATTCTCATCATTAACATGATTACTACTAACAATAATCTAATACATAGCTCATTCATCTCTGGGATGAGAACTGAATGTCACTGGCTTAATTAAACATGCAATGTAATGAGGTCTTGTTGATTATTGATGTATAATGTGTACTGTTTCACCTGATATTATAAATATCTCTATAGATGTATGAGTAAAGATCACATTGAGATGATGGTGAGAGAGAACATGAGGTCAGGGATGTTTTCTCCGTGTCTGTAAATGTCTTATTCAGAGATTGTTCCCGCTCGGCTCTCTGTCTGCTTTCAGAAATCAGTCGTCAGGCTCATCGTTTGTGACGTGTTTTATTCCAGCACGACGGATTCAACATCAGCTGAAAGCACATTTAATGTCCTCTGCTTAAAACAATCTAATACTGTCTGATTCTGATTCATAATGATCTGCCATCACTGACGCTTCAATAATTGTGCTGCTTAAGAGAATTCAATAAATAAATAAACACGTGTGCGTGTGTATATGATTTTTATTTAATCAAAACGAGCCATTGCTTATTACATTTTTCTATTTCATATAAATTTTAACTAAATAGTTTTTAACAAAAATAGTTCATATGAATATAAACTAAATCTAAAAATGCTGTTGGCAAATCAATGAATAAAAAAAAAAAAAAAAAAAAAAAATCACAAACAAGATTAATATATATATATATATATAAAAACAGATTTTTATATTTATATTTAATACAACAGATTTTTTTATTCATTATATTTAATATATATATATGCACACACATTAAATTTTTTCAAAACTGTGGGAAAATAAAAAGACATTCATTTTGTAGTAAACATAATCAAGAGTCTGACTCATGCCTGTGCAATAGAAAGCTGATCTTCCCATTAGAAGAGATCTGAGATTTTCTTCCCTGACAACAAACAGAAATAATCACATCAGTCAGTTCTCAGTCATAATGAAGCGCTGAAGCTCTCGGCGTCCTCACAGCCTCACACACACACACACACACACATGACGAAACAGCCCATGACAGCATTGCCAAGTCCATATAGCGCAGTAACACACAGCAGCCCATGACAGCTCAACATACACACAGTCCTCATATAGTCTCGAAACACAGCACTGACCCATGACCAGCTCAACATACAAGCATCCTCAGTCTCGTCCTCTGACACACAGCACTGACCCATGACCACTCAACATACACACATCCTCAGTCTCGTCCTCTGACACACAGCACTGACCCATGACCACTCAACATACACGCATCCTCAGTCTCGTCCTCTGACACACAGCACTGACCCATGACCACTCAACATACACGCATCCTCAGTCTCGTCCTCTGACACACAGCACTGACCCATGACCTCTCAACATACACACATCCTCAGTCTCGTCCTCTGACACACAGCACTGACCCATGACCTCTCAACATAAACGCATCCTCAGTCTCGTCCTCTGACACACAGCACTGACCCATGACCACTCAACATACACACATCCTCAGTCTCGTCCTCTGACACACAGCACTGACCCATGACCACTCAACATACACACATCCTCAGTCTCGTCCTCTGACACACAGCACTGACCCATGACCACTCAACATACACACATCCTCAGTCTCGTCCTCTGACACACAGCACTGACCCATGACCACTCAACATACACACATCCTCAGTCTCGTCCTCTGACACACAGCACTGACCCATGACCTCTCAACATACACACATCCTCAGTCTCGTCCTCTGACACACAGCACTGACCCATGACCACTCAACATACACGCATCCTCAGTCTCATCCTCTGACACACAGCACTGACCCATGACCTCTCAACATACACACATCCTCGGTCTCGTCCTCTGACACACAGCACTGACCCATGACAGCTCAACATACACACATCCTCAGTCTCGTCCTCTGACACACAGCACTGACCCATGACCACTCAACATACACACATCCTCAGTCTCGTCCTCTGACACACAGCACTGACCCATGACCACTCAACATACACGCATCCTCAGTCTCATCCTCTGACACACAGCACTGACCCATGACCTCTCAACATACACACATCCTCAGTCTCGTCCTCTGACACACAGCACTGACCCATGACCACTCAACATACACACATCCTCAGTCTCGTCCTCTGACACACAGCACTGACCCATGACAGCTCAACATACACACATCCTCAGTCTCGTCCTCTGACACACAGCACTGACCCATGACCACTCAACATACACGCATCCTCAGTCTCGTCCTCTGACACACAGCACTGACCCATGACAGCTCAACATACACGCATCTTCAGTCTCGTCCTCTGACACACAGCACTGACCCATGACCACTCAACATACACACATCCTCAGTCTCGTCCTCTGACACACAGCACTGACCCATGACCACTCAACATACACACATCCTCAGTCTCATCCTCTGACACACAGCACTGACCCATGACCACTCAACATACACACATCCTCAGTCTCGTCCTCTGACACACAGCACTGACCCATGACCACTCAACATACACGCATCCTCAGTCTCGTCCTCTGACACACAGCACTGACCCATGACAGCTCAACATACACGCATCTTCAGTCTCGTCCTCTGACACACAGCACTGACCCATGACCACTCAACATACACACATCCTCAGTCTCATCCTCTGACACACAGCACTGACCCATGACCTCTCAACATACACACATCCTCAGTCTCGTCCTCTGACACACAGCACTGACCCATGACAGATCAACATACACACATCCTCAGTCTCGTCCTCTGACACACAGCACTGACCCATGACAGCTCAACATACACACATCCTCAGTCTCGTCCTCTGACACACAGCACTGACCCATGACCACTCAACATACACACATCCTCAGTCTCGTCCTCTGACACACAGCACTGACCCATGACCACTCAACATACACACATCCTCAGTCTCGTCCTCTGACACACAGCACTGACCCATGACCTCTCAACATACACACATCCTCAGTCTCGTCCTCTGACACACAGCACTGACCCATGACCACTCAACATACACGCATCCTCAGTCTCATCCTCTGACACACAGCACTGACCCATGACCTCTCAACATACACACATCCTCGGTCTCGTCCTCTGACACACAGCACTGACCCATGACAGCTCAACATACACACATCCTCAGTCTCGTCCTCTGACACACAGCACTGACCCATGACCACTCAACATACACACATCCTCAGTCTCGTCCTCTGACACACAGCACTGACCCATGACCACTCAACATACACGCATCCTCAGTCTCGTCCTCTGACACACAGCACTGACCCATGACCACTCAACATACACACATCCTCAGTCTCGTCCTCTGACACACAGCACTGACCCATGACAGCTCAACATACACACATCCTCAGTCTCGTCCTCTGACACACAGCACTGACCCATGACCACTCAACATACACGCATCCTCAGTCTCGTCCTCTGACACACAGCACTGACCCATGACAGCTCAACATACACGCATCTTCAGTCTCGTCCTCTGACACACAGCACTGACCCATGACCACTCAACATACACACATCCTCAGTCTCGTCCTCTGACACACAGCACTGACCCATGACCACTCAACATACACACATCCTCAGTCTCATCCTCTGACACACAGCACTGACCCATGACCACTCAACATACACACATCCTCAGTCTCGTCCTCTGACACACAGCACTGACCCATGACCACTCAACATACACGCATCCTCAGTCTCGTCCTCTGACACACAGCACTGACCCATGACCACTCAACATACACACATCCTCAGTCTCGTCCTCTGACACACAGCACTGACCCATGACAGATCAACATACACGCATCCTCAGTCTCGTCCTCTGACACACAGCACTGACCCATGACCACTCAACATACACACATCCTCAGTCTCGTCCTCTGACACACAGCACTGACCCATGACCACTCAACATACATGCATCCTCAGTCTCGTCCTCTGACACACAGCACTGACCCATGACCACTCAACATACACACATCCTCAGTCTCGTCCTCTGACACACAGCACTGACCCATGACAGCTCAACATACACGCATCTTCAGTCTCGTCCTCTGACACACAGCACTGACCCATGACCACTCAACATACACACATCCTCAGTCTCATCCTCTGACACACAGCACTGACCCATGACCGCTCAACATACACACATCCTCAGTCTCGTCCTCTGACACACAGCACTGACCCATGACAGATCAACATACACACATCCTCAGTCTCGTCCTCTGACACACAGCACTGACCCATGACAGATCAACATACACACATCCTCAGTCTCGTCCTCTGACACAGCAGCGTTCATGATGAGGGTCAGTAACAGGGTCCAGACGTCCGGCTGAGGGGAGATGATGCTTCAAATGATGGAAGAAAATGAAACCGTATAATTAACTATTCTCATCATTAACATGATTACTACTAACAATAATCTAATACATAGCTCATTCATCTCTGGGATGAGAACTGAATGTCACTGGCTTAATTAAACATGCAATGTAATGAGGTCTTGTTGATTATTGATGTATAATGTTTCACCTGATATTATAAATATCTCTATAGATTTATGAGTAAAGATCACATTGAGATGATGGTGAGAGAGAACATGAGGTCAGGGATGTTTTCTCTGTGTCTGTAAATGTCTTATTCAGAGATTGTTCCCGCTCGGCTCTCTGTCTGCTTTCAGAAATCAGTCGTCAGGCTCATCGTTTGTGACGTGTTTTATTCCAGCACGACGGATTCGACATCAGCTGAAAGCACATTTAATGTCCTCTGCTTAAAACAATCTAATACTGTCTGATTCTGATTCATAATGATCTGCCATCACTGACGCTTCAATAATTGTGCTGCTTAAGAGAATTCAATAAATAAATAAAACACGTGTGCTGTGTATATGATTTTTATTTAATCAAAACGAGCCATTGCTTATTAGATTTTTCTATTTCATATAAATTTTAACTAAATAGTTTTTAACAAAAATAGTTCATATGAATATAAACTAAATCTAAAAATGCTGTTGGCAAATCAATGAATAAAAAAAAAAAAATCAAAAAAATATAATATATATACAAAATAATTATATATATATATATATATATATAAAAACAGATTTTTATATTTATATTTAATACAACAGATTTTTTTATTCATTATATATATATATATATATATATATATATGCACACACATTTAATTTTTTCAAAACTGTGGGAAAATAAAAAGACATTCATTTTGTAGTAAACATAATCAAGAGTCTGACTCATGCCTGTGCAATAGAAAGCTGATCTTCCCATTAGAAGAGATCTGAGATTTTCTTCCCTGACAACAAACAGCAATAATCTCATCAGTCAGTTCTCAGTCATAATGAAGCGCTGAAGCTCTCGGCGTCCTCACAGCCTCACACACACACACACGCACACACACACACACACACATGACGAAACAGCCCATGACAGCATTGCCAAGTCCATATAGCGCAGTAAAACACAGCACTGACCCATGACAGCTCAACATACACGCATCCTCAGTCTCGTCCTCTGACACACAGCACTGACCCATGACCACTCAACATACACACATCCTCAGTCTCATCCTCTGACACACAGCACTGACCCATGACCACTCAACATACACGCATCCTCAGTCTCGTCCTCTGACACACAGCACTGACCCATGACCACTCAACATACACACATCCTCAGTCTCGTCCTCTGACACACAGCACTGACCCATGACCACTCAACATACACGCATCCTCAGTCTCGTCCTCTGACACACAGCACTGACCCATGACCACTCAACATACACGCATCCTCAGTCTCGTCCTCTGACACACAGCACTGACCCATGACCACTCAACATACACGCATCCTCAGTCTCGTCCTCTGACACACAGCACTGACCCATGACCACTCAACATACACACATCCTCAGTCTCGTCCTCTGACACACAGCACTGACCCATGACCACTCAACATACACACATCCTCAGTCTCGTCCTCTGACACACAGCACTGACCCATGACCACTCAACATACACACATCCTCAGTCTCGTCCTCTGACACACAGCACTGACCCATGACCACTCAACATACACACATCCTCAGTCTCGTCCTCTGACACACAGCACTGACCCATTACCACTCAACATACACGCATCCTCAGTCTCATCCTCTAACACACAGCACTGACCCATGACCACTCAACATACACACATCCTCAGTCTCGTCCTCTGACACACAGCACTGACCCATGACCACTCAACATACACGCATCCTCAGTCTCGTCCTCTGACACACAGCACTGACCCATGACCACTCAACATACACGCATCCTCAGTCTCGTCCTCTGACACACAGCACTGACCCATGACCACTCAACATACACGCATCCTCAGTCTCGTCCTCTGACACACAGCACTGACCCATGACCTCTCAACATACACACATCCTCAGTCTCATCCTTTGACACACAGCACTGACCCATGACCTCTCAACATACACACATCCTCAGTCTCGTCCTCTGACACACAGCACTGACCCATGACCACTCAACATACACACATCCTCAGTCTCGTCCTCTGACACACAGCACTGACCCATGACCTCTCAACATACACAGCATCCTCAGTCTCGTCCTCTGACACACAGCACTGACCCATGACCACTCAACATACACCATCCTCAGTCTCGTCCTCTAACACAGCACTGACCTCCAGACCGACTCAGAGGCTATACACACTCCATCACATGTGATTTACACTGACCAGCTGATCATAACCACTAACATACACATCATTTACAGTCTAGTTCTCATAAACACAAATGGCATGAGACGTCAGAGGCCTTTGATTAGCAACATTCCACATGGCTCAGATACCAGTTTCAATGACACACAGGATACATGACCACTTTCAATCATAAAATCCTCAGTCTCATTTGACATCAATTTACTGTAGCCAATGATAACAAATACAACGGCTCTGTCTTGTTTCTGACACATTTCAGCATGCCCAATGACCAATCAACATACAACTTAGTTCATCATCTGTAACTGTGTTCTTTTTATAGGGGCATTCCTCTCAACATTACACAAAGTTCAAGTCTTCTGCTACAACAGAAAAAGAACAAATAGAACACTCTTAGTCTTGTCCTCTCCAAGTTTGAATGAGTTCCAATGACGTCACTTCCTAGCTGTTCACATGGATTCCATTTTTTATAGGCATCACATGCTAACATACACGCAACATCCTGAGTCATGAAGTTACAACAGACTGAATGAAGTATTAGATACAAAAATTGTATATGTTTGTGAAGTTGCATTATGCACTGTATCATGTTAAATCTTCTATTTTATATACAATATCCTCAGTACATCGTTACTGATACAAACATTGTATCTTTTTCATGATTATTTCTCAACTGTTAATATCATGTATCACAATAAAGTGTTATTTTATGACACTAAGCACTGTAATATGTTGAAACAGCTTTGCGTCAGAAATAATTACATTTACAATCTTTTTTCTTCTGCAAGCACACATTAAACTGATCAAAAGTGGTAGTAAAGACATCTATGGTGTTAAGATTTATATTTCCAACAATTGCTGTTAGTCAAATAAATGAATCAGCACAACTGTTTTCATTATTGATAAATGATAATATCAGTAAATCAGCATATTATAATGATTTCTGAAGTGACACTGAAGACTGGAGTAATGATGCTGAATATTCAGCTTTGATCACAGAAATAAATTACATTTTATATTCTAATAATATTTCACATTAATACTGTTTTTATTGTATTTTTAATCAAATAAATGCAGCCCTAATGAGCAGAAGAGATTAATTGAATATATGTGTATTATAATATAGTATATATAGAAACAGAGGCACTGAGAGATAATTAATAATTGATTAATGTATCTGTTGTATTAATTTCTACGGCAGGAAGCAGCAATAACGAGTCTCTCTCACGTTCCACAGGAACTCAGAGACGTGAGATAAACGGCGGTGAAACAATGGCTGCTCAGGATTTGTGCCATTAGCAGGCAGCCTGTCACATCTCATCCAGCCCTAAAGAGTGTGTGTGTGTGTGTGTGTGTGTGTGTGTGTGTGCATGTTTATGTGGTTTATGAGGACACAAATTTGTATAATGACATGGGTATGACATAACAAGGAGAAGGTGATTTATGAGGACATTTTCAGTGTCCCCATAATTTAAAACGCTTATAAATCATACAAAGTTTTTTGGGGGGGGGAAGTAGAAATGCACCGTCTCCTGTGAGGGCTAAGTTTAGGTGTAGGGTAGGTGTAGGGCAATAGCACATACAGTTTGTACAGTATAAAAACCATTACGCCTATGGAGAGTCCCCGTAAACCATAAAAACCAACATGTGTGTGTGTGTGTGTGTGTGTGTGTGTGTGTGTGTGAGCGCGCGTGCGTGCGTGTGTGTGTGTGTGTGTGCGCGTGCGGTGTGCGTGTGTGTGCGCGCGCGCGTGCGTGTGTGTGTGGTGTGTTGTGTGTGCGTGTGTGCGGTGTGCGTGTTTGTGTGCGTGGTGTGTGTGCGTGCGTGCATGTGTGGCGTGGCTCCCACCGGCATTGTGCTCATAATTAAGTGTGATTTCCGCTGGCAGAATGATGGAATAAGAAAGAGGGGAAAGTATTTCTGCTCTGTGGTTCATCACTCGTCTCGTCACACACACTGACGGCTGCTTAAGACCTTCTGAACGCTCATTAAGTCCTCGCACACGGTTTCGGCAAATTAAATGGTCATTTCAGTGTTTTTTCCCTTCAAAGGTTTCCTCGTGTTCAATCACAATCAGGGCCTGCAAGCCCCGAAAAGATTTGATTTACACATTTAACACTCGTTCAGAAACTAGACTAGGTCAATTTACTATATTAGAGATGTTATATTGGTGACTAGGCCTACCTGAAATAAAATAAGTACTAGTTACTAAAACTCAAAATAAAAAAATAAAGCTAAATAGAAATATTAAATAATACTAAAAATGACAAAAGCAAATAAAATTACTAAAACAAACTAAATTGAAAATAAAAACTTAAAATAAAAGCAAAATCAAAAATATGAATAAAAGATAGTTTGTAAATAATGGTAAAATAACAATGCTGAGTAGGTTTCCCAAACTCTCCCCATCTTTCATTGGTCAGATATCCATGTAGCTCCGCCCACGTATCACGCCATTGGTTGAGCCAATGTTGCTAATTCGTGCTCAGTAGAGCCAAAAAACAATAACAGCTTTTTCAGTGGCTCTATGACCGTTCAGCGTTTAGTTAGTTTTCACAGTCAGTTTTTAGATCAACCAATGGATGACTTATACTCTTAAAAATAAAGGTGCTTCAAAACGTTCTTCACAGCGATGCCATAGAAGAACCTTTTTTGGTTCCACAAAGAAGCATTCAGTCAAAGGTTCTTTAAAAAACATCTTTTTCTTATGTTTTTATAATCTGAAGAACCTTCTTTCACCACAAATAAGCTTTTGTGAAACAGAAAGGTTCTTCAGACGTTAAAGGTTCTTTATGGTAGTAGGAAAAGGCATTTAAATATAATTTTAGACCATCAAAAGTAGGGTAGGCTAACCAGACATCCCCTTTCCCCCCAGATGTGTCCTGGCCAGGAAAATGTACAAAAAAAATGCCTAAAAGGTTTGTCTTATTTTCCTTAGAAAATAAATACATGTACCAAAAAAGTAAGTTTAAAGCGATAGTTCTGTCATTAATTACTCACCCCCATGTCATTCCAAACCCGTAAGACAATTAGTTCCTCTTCGGAACACAAATTAAGATGATCTTAGAGCTCTCTGACCCTCCATAGACAGCAAAGCAACTGAAATGTTCCCAAGCCCAAAAACGTAGTAAAGACATCGGTACAATTGTCCATGTGAAAGTGGCTCAACTTCAATTTTTGCGCTTTCCCCTGAACGTAATCAGTGTTGTTAACATTCAGGTGAAAGCGCACGCATGTGTCTTAGTATTCTCCAAAATAGCGGAAGATGGAAACTCGGAGAAAAGAATTGTTAAATAAATGATTTTCTTTGCACACAAAAGTGAAGTTGAGCCACTGATTGGACCATTTTACCGCTATCCTTGCTACGTTTCTGGACCTGGGAACATTTCAGTTGCATTGCGGTCTATGCAGGGTCAGAAAGCTCTCGGATTTCATCAAAAATATCTCCATTTGTGTTCTTACGGGTTTGGAACGACATGAGGGTGCGCAATTAATGACAGCATTTTACTTTTGGGTGAACTATCCCTTTAAGTAAATAACAATCACGTAAACTTTTGTTATTCACATGAACGTTTATAACGACCTATTTCACATTGAATTCAGTCAATTTTCTTCAGTGAATAAACATAAAATAAGAAGCATCTCTATATGTTGTGTGTACCGCAAACACACCAACCGGTCCGTTTCCACAGAGAAGGGCGAAACGAATCCACCTGAGCAGCAGCAACGTGGCATAAACAAAGATTCAATTAGCAGACAAGATTGTACCTGTCCACTGATGAGATCCGCCTCGAGCTGATGCATGTGCCGCTCATAAACCTGCTCTATTATTCTGCTGGATGTGTTCATTGTTGAGTGACGACGTGACGCTCATCTGATCAAACTCAAGGCTTTGGGGTGGAGTGTTAAAGGAATAGTTCACGCAAAAATACGATTTGCTGAAAATGTGCTCCAAGAAGTAGATGAGTTTGTTTCTTCATCATATAGCATTGCATCAGTGTCTCAGCAATGGATGCTCTGCAGTGAATGGGTGCCGTCAGAATGAGAGTCCAAACAGCTGATAAAAACATCACAATAATCCACTCCAATCCATCAGTTAATGATTTGTGAAAGCAAAAGCTGCATGTTTATAGGTGTTTCTAAATTCAAACGTTGCTAAATATAGAGTCCATAATCCATAATAATGCTTCATCCAGTGAAAAAGTGATATGGTCTGAATCGAGAGAGAAATCTGCACAGATCAAGCACCGTTTACAAGCTTTTGTCTTTTCAAGTCATTACTTGTGGATTATTGTGATGTTTTTATCAGCTGTTTTGACTCATTCTGACGGCACCCATTCACTGCAGAGCATCCATTGACTCTCATTCTGACGGCACCCATTCACTGCAGAGGATCCATTGCTGAGCAAGTGATGCAATGCTACATTTCTCCAAATCTGTTCTGATTCATATTACACAAACGTAAATATCTTTTCATGATGATGTAATCAAAATTGTGCGGTTTGGTGTCCTATTTTACAAACTAAACTTGTTTTGTTGGAAAAAATAAAAAGGCATTTAAACAGGGATATCGAATGTATTTAAAAACAATAAAAATGTATAATAATAACAATTTAAGTTCTGGGGGAAAAAAATGAAAAAATAGTGGTGAGTAAAACATGATGATGAATATGCAAATATACATTCATATGATTAGTACAAACAAAATACATTTTCCTACAGGTGACAAAGACAGCTTACATTTCAAAAGTGCTTTCTTTAAAAAATAAAACATTAAGACTTTAAAAAAAGCACCTGTTTCTGCTTCAAATAAGGAGACAATTTAAAAAATGGTTTAAAAAGGCACTAAATGCTGCATAACTCTTATAATTCACAGAACATCAGCAGGTTCATCAAAGCACCACAAACTTGTGTCATGAACCTGAAAACACTGATCAGAGTTCAGTCGTACGGCGTAAAAGAGTCCGGAAAGCTACATGTCAACCCTGAGCTCAGTCTGAATGAACATCCATTTACTTCTTCAGATTTAGGCTTTAGGTGTTCATTGGTCTTTACATCTATATAAAAACAATTGATGCCAGAAAGATTTTTATGTATTTTTTTTTTAATAATAATGATATAATCAAAGCAATTGAAATAAATAAATAGGATGCCATGCAGTTTAAATATACTAAAATATCTCGTGATGAAATAAGCAATGTGATGTCAAAGCAAATGAACAGCTAAGTAAATAAATAAACACTAACTGATTAGAATACAAATAAAATAGTGGTTGGCAACACTGACACGATTCATATTTTAAGGCAACTCCTGACGAGAGGCACATGGTTAGACGTCCTAATCAAGAAATAATAATTCACCCAAAAATGATTTCTGTCAACTTTACTCACCCACATGCCATTCCAAACACTTCATTTTCTCACTAGCATGAAACGAAAATCTGATCTTAGATAGAAGTGTTCCAAGATTTTATTGTTCAATGAAAGTGCGTGTGATTAAGTGATTTATATCATCAACCTTAAAAGAAAAAAGACTAAAATGCAGCACAGTAAACGCACAGTGCTTTTGAAATGACACGTGGGCAAGTCAATGAAACTAGAAAAACATGAACTATTCTCTTTAAGTGCGAGAGCTCAGTGCAAGAGGACAGCATGAAAACAGACTTGCACAAGCACCGTGAATACAATATAAATCATGAGTCTGTTCAGATTTCCCAGCTGTCACTGAAGTAATGCTCCTCGTCTTCTACATCACAATACTGGTCTTCATCCTCCTCTTCCTCCTCCTTCAGCTGTGACAGCATCGCTTGGAGAGCAGCCTTCACCTCCTGAACCTCCTTCTCTAAGGACAGTGGCCATTAGAGTTAAAGAAAAGACACCAAATGTTTTCAAACATACACAAATAATAGAAACAAAGGCTCAGACAGGATGCGTAATTCCACATCGAACACCGAACTAGAATAGAAGTCGTCGGTAACTAGCAGGCAGCTTTCTGAATTTTTGTGATTGTGATTATGATTCTGTATTATTACTGCAATCGCACGTTCTGGACTTGGCCAATGTCTTTTGTCCTTCTATGTATGACATGATTCTTTATTTGCTTGTGTCAATGTGAAGCGTTCTTGAGCTTGGGGCTATATAAATGAAACGTATTATTATTATTTATTATAAGAACTATAACATAACACACGGGTTTTACTCAAGCTGTAAGAACAAAAGTCTGACCCTCACAAAGACAAAAACAGTCTGCAAATGAAATCCTAAATCTGCCACAGCTCTAACAGTATTTACAGCAGACGTTTACCTGGGATGCCTATTGTTTGTTAATATACCTAAACATTCAAGAAAAATAGGCTTCAGTAATAGATAGGCTTTTGTAATACAAATTCAATTTTTCAAAAAGCTTTTGTAATATAAATAAATATACACTACGAAAAATTGCATTATTAAAAATCTTTCATACCACTTCATTTTTTGTCACATTTTGTAATGTTGCCTAATGTTAAACCGCTTTAAAGTACTTTTAATCCACATCAATCTACACTCCATACACCATGATGTCAAAGCATAAAACAGGGTTTAACATCTTTACAAACTTATATATATATAAAACTTAACTTATATATATATATATAAAACTTAAATGATTCTATTGCATAAGTATTCATACCCTTATCTGGGACAGCTGTAATTTAGCTCAGGAGCACTCATATTGCTCGTAGATTAGAGGTCTGCACGGGCTCAAAACTGAAGCCCGAACCCGGCCCGTACCTGAGATCGTCTGACCCGACCCAACCCGACCCGAGCAGCACAGTTAAATTTAGAGCCCGAACCCGAGCCGAAATCCCCCCCCCCCCGCCCCACAGCGAATAACAAAAAAAAAGGAAAAAGGTTGCATTTCACGATTGCATGTAAAGAAACAGATTAATCAAGGCTCTGCCATTTCACAAACATTTACCAGTTATGAAAGTTTGTGAACATCAGGTGCAGCGGTCGCATACATTCTGCAGAGTTTATGAATTTTTTATGGACAAGAAGATGATGACCGTGCAAATTATGGTAATTTTTTGTCAGTTAAGGTTCGTTAGCATTCTGTCCACTTTAAATCAGACATAAGCTCTTAAATAAGATTGTATTTATTTGAATGAATTAATCATTTATTGAGAGAGAGAGAGAGAGAGAGAGAGAGAGAGAGAGAGAGAGAGAGAGAGAGAGAGAGAGAGAGAGAGAGAGAGATGAAAGTTGCGCGTGCATGTTAACCTGCGTCTGCGCGTCTCTCTCTACAAGCAATGAGGCTTAGTTACTTCAAAAACAGCGATTTTGCCGCCTCATTGCAGATAAATATAATGTTGTGACTTGCGAGTCAGTAGCCTGTCGAAGCTATTTTACTAATAAAAGTTTCCGTGCTGTTTGTGCTCATCTCTGATATCTGTGGGCAATGTGTGTGCGTGCGTCTATGAAAGCAGCGAAGCCTCTGCATATAGTTTTGGTTTAGCTACAAACCCGAACCCGACCCGACCCGAAGCTATCCATTAAACATTAACCCTAAACCCGACCCGAAACCCGAAAGTATTTCGGGACCCGCGGGTTCGGGTCGGGTAGCAGACCTCTATCGTAGATGTTACTACACTTCGAATGAAGCCAACCTGTGGCAAATTCAATTAACTGGGTATGATTTGGAAAGGCACAAACATCTTAATAAGAGGTCTAACAGCTGATAATGCATATCAAAGCACAAATCAAGCCCTGAGCTCAAAAGCACAGTCTGTAGAGCTCAGAAACAGGTTTGCATCAAGCCACACATCACAGAAGCATGTAGTCTCTGTTCCCCTTCATGGAAGAAGTTTGAAACCAGGACTCTTCTTAGAGCTGGTCTCCTGTCCAAACAGAGCAACTGATGGAGAAGGGCTTAGAGTGGTGGCCAAGAACCTGAAGGTCTCTCTAGTTGAGCTCCATGATCATATACAGAAGGACAAACATCACTGCAACACTCCACCGAGCTGGGCTTTATAGTGGTGTGGCCAAACTCAATCCTCTCCTCAGTGAAGACAAAAGAAAACACACTTGGAAAAAGCACCTAAAGGACCCTCAGACATCACTTCTAAGCATCATGATTGAAGAAACCAGCTCTGCTCATCACCTGCAGAGTGCATCCCAAAGGTTAAGTGTGCTGGCAGCAGTCTCGTGCTGCGGGGATGTTTTTCAGCGGCAGGAACTGAGAGACTCGTCAGAGTAGAAGAAAAACTCAATGCACTAAAATATAGAGATAGCCTTAACAAAAACCCAGTCCAGAGCATTCAGAACCTCAGACTGAGCAGAAGATGTACCTTCCAACAGTGACCCTAAACACACAGTGGCTTATACACAACTCTGTGAATGTCCTTGAGTGACCCAGCCACAGCCTGAGCTTGAACCCAATCAGATATTTCTGGAGAAACCTGAAGATGTGCGTCTGCCCCATCCACCCTGACAGAGCTTGAGAGGTGAAGAGAAGAATACTTACCAAATGATGAAGATCAAAGCATGTCGCATCAAACATAAAACACATGAGATCGTAAAGGTGCTTCAGCTAAATACAGTATTTAGTTACTTATGCAATGCAATTTTCATTTTTAATAAATGTAAGAAGTTGTGACCATTCTGTTTTTGCTTTGTCAATATGTTGTATGGAGTGTAGATTGATGTAAAAGGTCATTTAAAGCAATTTGACAAAAGGTAGCAACATAAAACGTGAACCGAATGAAGGGGTATGAATACTTTCGCAAGGCATATATATATATATTATTATTATTACAATAATATTCTAATACAAACAAACATTGTATATACAAAAAATATAATAATAATAATATTATTTAAAACAATTATTTTTAAAAATATAGTTCATACTGGCCATTCATATGCTATACATTTCTTTAATAAACTGTAATCAAATTATTTCATTAAAAAATATTTTAATTACGTGCATTATGCATTATTTTTTATAAAGATAAAAATTGAAATAATTTAAAATAAGATTTAAATATAATTATTTTGAAAATAAAAAAATGTATGCATACACACACACATGTAAAAAATGTACCAGTCACGCATTATTATTAATATTATTATTAATAAAATAATTTATAAACATTATTTTTTATAAAGATAAAAATTGAAATAATTTAAAATAAGATTTAAATATAATTATTTTGAAAATAAAAAAATATATGCATACACACACAATATTAATATTATTAAATATTATTAATAAAATAATTATAAACATTATTTTTTATAAAGATAAAAATTGAAATAATTTAAAATAAGATTTAAATATAATTATTTTGAAAATAAAAAAATATATGCTTACACACACAATATTAATATTATTAATATTATTATTAATAAAATAATTTATAAACATTATTTTTTAGTTGGTGTGGCATGAAATATGATTTTGGATCCAGTCCCCATCATTCTTCAGTTACACACACTACATACATCTTAAAAAGACTTTCATGATGTTTGGCCTGACCACCCGACACAGATTTCACAATTATACGATCCCCCCCCCAAACGGCCCTTCATAATTCATACGCTCGGTTCATCTCCCCGACGGACCGCGTTCAGTCCAGGCAATCTCGACCTGAATAATTGATGCGGCCCTCATCAGCGCTGGATTGTTTAACTCGTTCGAGTGGGACCGAGTGTCCGGTGTAAGTGGAGAATCAAAGGGGCATCTCTTGTGGCAGATGGGGCCTGACGGGATCGTTTTGCTCTTCAAATGGCCCCAGATTGTCCTCATTCATAATTAAGCAGCCGTTAAAGAGCGCTTCATGAATTATGAAAGACGATCGGTAAGATCTCCCTCCGGCTGAATGGACAGATCTAATGAAGTTGCTCAGGCACAAACCTCAGCTTATTAGTAGGGAAAATTAACCAATAATTCTTTATATTTGAAAGCCGATAACCGATATGTTGGCCGATAAACTTTTATATACTTTTAGAGAGCCTGACAAAAAAGAAAAGGTCTCATCATTAAAAGCCACGTCCCAAACACTTCAACATAAGCAGCCTAGTTTGAACAGAGTAAGTTTAAAAAAGATATTTTACTCTCCCTTTACCAAATTTCACCATAAAAAAGTCTCACAAATAAAATAAAATAATGCATAAATAATGCAAACAAGTCATTGGACATCATTACATGTGTAAAGAATCAAAATGCATGTGCCATGTGTGAATAAAACGGAAGAGCCATCTGCTATGTGCTAGTTATTAGCTGTGCGCTGCTGTTTGAGCTAAAGAATTGACCAAACGCATTCTATATGAGATAGAGCAGATATACATCAAACAAACACAATATTACTACGTACAATTGCACACAAGGCTGCAAATGCACAAGTGAACTTAACTGTCACGGAGGTGTAGCTCCGCGCTCATCGCATTCACAAAACACAGCGCACAGATCTCACAACGTCATTTACAGTAATGCTCTTATTATAATTTTATATAGCCTTTATGACTTGCTCTGCACATGTTGCACATAAGTGATGTCCTTTTAAAAGTGATTTTTCAAGCATTTCAAAGCCATCGTGGCGAACAGCGCACATCTGAAGTGTCTCTGAAGGAAATAATGCATTATTTATCGGCTTAAATATATCGGAGAAATTTTCTTATCGGGCCGATAACCGATAACAGAAAAATGAGCATTTATGGGCCGATATGGTGGCCGATATATCGTGCATCCCTAGTTATTAGTGCTTATTAGCTCATCTTCCTGCTTAACCAGTGCAATCAAACCAGTGCTGTGTGTTGCTCAAGTTACATGAAAACCAAGCCTCATGCACATGTGATGAAAGTCTATGAGACGAGACACTGCAGTTACTCCTCATACTCGAGCCGATCAATCAAACTCTATCATGAGACGCAAATGAACACGATTATAGAAGATAGTTTGGCTGATTCATATTTCACATATCTGAGCATATGATTCTGATATAATATTCTGTCAAGGTTTGATTAGTGTCTTCAACAGTGCGAGACATTATGGAGGAAACAAATCATTAGCATGATGGCATGTTTCATTAAGAGGTTGATTAATGCAGTGCTTCGTTCACATAGCAGTGGTTTTTAATTAACCATTACAAGTTGACCTGGATGCCTAAAAAGTTCAAATACAAATAATTGTATTTAAAAAATTATTTATTTGAACAATAATGTAATCATTTTAAATTTACTTATAAAATGTGGTTATTTTTATACATAAATTATGTTTATATAAAATGTAGTTAATTTAATAATTAAAAGTAATTCATTATTAAAATAATTATTTTAATAAATGCAATAACATGGGATATTCCTACTTTATATATCATAAATAATTATTAAATTATTAATTATACATTTTACAAATAATTTAATAATAATGTAATAATTTAAAATATTTATATAATAATTGAGTATATAAATTATTAGATTTTATTATGATTTAATAATGTAAAATAATTAGAATAGAAAAATAATATGTCTGTGCGTGTATATATATCATTTTAATAAAATAATTCATTATAATAATGTATTATTTATCAATAAATGACCAATTATTTAAAATGCATAAATAAATTAATACTTTACTAAATTAATACGTTAGCATAAATAATTTAATACTTATTTTAAATAAATGTTACACACACACACACACACGCGCGCACGCACACACACGCGCACACGCTCACACATGCGCACACGCTCACACACGCTCACACACACACACACACGCACGCACACACACACACGCACACACACACACACACACACACACGCTCACGCACGCACACACACGCACCCGCACACGCACGCACACACACACACACGCATGCACACGTGCACACACACGCACACACACACACACACACACACACACGCTCACGCACGCACACACACACACACGCACGCACACACACGCGCACACGCTCACACACGCTCACACACACACGCATGCACACGCACACACACACACGCACACACACACACGCACACGCTCATACATGCACACACACGCACACACACACACGCTCACACATGCACACACGCACACACACGCACCCGCACACACACCCACACACACGCAAGCACATGTGCACACACACGCTCATACATGCACACACACACACACGCACGCGCACACACACACGCACACGCACACACACGTATATGGCAGATAGCACACAAAGCATTGGTTCTCAATTTGTGGGCCACAATTTTTGTGAATGTGCAGTAAACTACTGGCTGACATGAAATAATAAAAATGAGTGTCCCTCGATGTCTAATGTAAACCTTGATCCTGAAGCAAAAACACACGAGAGAGGAATGAAGTCAAGCAAAGTTGGATGGAATGAAGCAGAACAAGATGGACGTTCAGATCACGCTCATCTATACGCTTTCCTCTCAGTCAACGAGAACGCTCGGCTTCGCTCGGCTCACAGGTGGCCAGATATATGAAGATGTCAGAGCGATGACAGCGCACTATGTCACAACCTTTCCCTTCATCTCACTGCTTTCATCTCACTTCAGAGTGACGGCTGACTAGTCTGTCTCCATTTCCCTTTTCTCTGTCTGTCGCCTCCTTTCAACCTTTGCAGAGCGCTGGGTTTCTCTAATAACTCAAATCTCATATTCACTATCTCTCAAAAAGAAAGGAAGAAATGGTTTATCCTTAATTCCTGTCTGGAAGAGAGTGTCGTGTGCTGTCATTTCCGTGAAGCAGCTCTTTCAGAGGGTTAAAGTCACATTTGTGGCTCTAATGTGTTCCTGTGGCTGTAAGTGACAGCAGAATGGTGAAGCGCTGAGGAGTCATTTTTATTAGGCCCGACCGAGAACATGAGAACGGAGCGCACAGATCATTTCATTCCAGCCTCTCAGCCAATCAGAGCGACTTGAGCAAACCCTGAGGACTTCCATTAGAGACGCACTCATAATGAGCTCAGAATAATGGACTAAAACTACATATTCTGAGGACAAGTCTGGCGTGTGGAAAAGGGAAAAGTCACCACTGTGAAGCTAGGATGTTCTGGGTGGTTGCTAAGGTGCTCTGGGTGGTTGCTAGGGTGTTCTGGGTGGTTGTTAGGATATTACTAGGATGTTATGGGTGGTTGTTAGGATATTACTAGGATGTTCTGAATGGTTGCTAAGGTGCTCTGGTGGTTGCTAGGGTGTTGCATTGCTAGGGTGATCTGAATGGTTGCTAGAGTGTTGCTAGGATGTTCCGAATGGTTGCTAAGGCGCTCTGGTTGGTGTCTAGGATGTTGCATTAGCTAGGGTACTCATGAATGGTTGCTCAGAAGTAATGGACTAGGATGTTCTGACATGGTTGCTGAGGACAAGCTCTGGTGGTGTCTAGGAAAAGTTGCATTGCTAGGTGATCTGGACTGGTTGCTAGAGTGTTGCTAGGATGTTCTGGGTGGTTGCTAATGCGCTCTGGGTGGTTGTCTAGGGTGTTGCATTGCTAGGTTATCTGAATGGTTGCTAGGAGTGTTGCTAGGATGTTCTGGGTGGTTGCTAAGGCAGCTCTGGGTTGGTTGTCTAGGATGTTGCATTGCTAGGGTTTCTGAATGGTTGTTAGAAGTAGTTGCTAGGATGTTCTGGGTGGTTGCTAAGGCGCTCTGGGTTGGTTGTCTAGGGTGTTGCATTGCTAGGGTTATCTGATGGTTGCTTAGAAGTAGTTGCTGGGATGTTCTGAATGGTTGCTAAGGCGCTCTGGGTGGTGTCTAGGGTGTTGCATTGCTAGGGTTATCTGAATGGTTGCTAGAGTGTTGCTAGGATGTTCTGAATGGTTGCTAAGGCGCTCTGGTTGGTGTCTAGGATGTTGCATTGCTAGGGTTATCTGAATGGTTGCTAGAGTGTTGCTAGGATGTTCTGAATGGTTGCTAAGGTGCTCTGGGTGGTGTCTAGGGTGTTGCATTGGTAGGGTTATCTGAATGGTTGCTCGAGTGTTGCTAGGATATTCTGAATGGTTGCTAATGCGCTCTGGGTGGTGTCTAGGGTGTTGCATTGCTAGGGTTATCTGGATGGTTGCTAGGGTGTTGCTAGGATGTTCTGAATGGTTGCTAATGCGCTCTGGGTGGTGTCTAGGGTGTTGCATTGCTAGGGTTATCTGGATGGTTGCTCGAGTGTTGCTAGGATATTCTGAATGGTTGCTAATGCGCTCTGGGTGGTGTCTAGGGTGTTGCATTGCTAGGGTTATCTGGATGGTTGCTAGGGTGTTGCTAGGATGTTCTGGGTGGTTGCAAGACACTCTGGGTGTTTTTTCGGGTATTGTGTTACTAGGGTGATCTAGGGTGGTTTCTAGGGTGCTGCTAAGATGTTCTGGGTAGTTGCTAGGGCGCTTTAGGGTGGTTCCTTTGGTGTTCTGGGTAGTTGCTAGGGCGTTGCTAGGGTGCTTTAGGGTGGTTCCTTTGGTGTTCTGGGTGGTTTCTATGTGTAAGTCAAAATAGTCATATGATTTGAGTTTCTCGCTTATGGTTTGATTTTGGGTTTATGGGATTCTTTAATGTTTTATCATCCGCTAGGTCAAAATTGTACATCCAATTACTTAGTAGCGAGTTAGATTGTAATACTCAGGGTTAGAGATTTGAACAAACTCCTCCCATTAAATCTGAGCATAGTGAATTATGTAATGAGCAGTACACGCGGACACACGGAGCTCTGTAAGGATATGAGTGAGGTCTTTATCGTGCTGCTCGATGGCGGTCTGAAGCTGCTCTTCCAGGTAATGCAGTCGATCACTGATGAGTTCACAGCGCTCCGTCAGCTCCGTCATCTCTCCACACAGATCCTGAGACACAAACACACACCCGTTAAACCCTGCTGCTCACACACATCTCTAGCTGCTCGAGTGTGGTGCCAGTATGCTGCTGATAATGGTTGTTAGTGCGCATAGAGCACCAAAATGTGTGCAGTTTCATCTGGGAGATGTCATTTTTATCTGCAGTGTCATTAAAATACATGAGTGGAAAACAGACGGAATGACTTTTAGCAGATGTTTCACAGCATTTATGTGTGAATCTGTTCTTTATTTGCTAGAGAAAGCTCTGACAGAGCTTAAAACGGAGTTCCCAAATATAAGAAGTGTTTTAAGAAACATCAAGCTGGACACAGCAAACTGGATTTCTGAAAGCAACATTAGAAACAAAATTCAAACATACATTGGCCAATAAGAATTCTAGAGATGATCTGTATTGATAACTAAAAAATAGATGTATTCAAAAAAGTTTTTGCTAAATTTAAATAAAACTGAAATAAAATAAATTTTTATAAAATAACTTTTGCAACTAAATTAAATTAAATAACTAACTAAAACAAAAAACTAAATAGAAATAAAAAAACTAATAAAAATGACAAAAGCACATAAAATTAAATAATTAAAAATATTAATAAATAATATATAGTGTGTATATATAGGCACCAAGCAAACTAAAACTATTTTAAATCATTTTCATTAACTTAAATACAGCTGAAATAAAGTATAAATATTATAATATAAAATAAATCAAATAGAAAGGATGCATTTGCAACTAAATGCAATAAAATAAGTAGAAGTGCTAACATTTCTAAAACTAATAATAATATTAATAATACAAAATAAAGGTAAAAAGGAATATTAAAACACTAATAAAAATGAAAAAAAGCACAAAATTAATAAAATTTCAACTAAAATCAAAATGAATGTGAATAATAATACTAAAATAATTTGTATGGTTTATGCACAAAATAAGTGATAAAATAGATTGTGATGCTTTTATAAGCATCAAGCAAATAAAACTATTAAAATATTTTTGTTAATTTGAAAAAAAAAATTTTAGATGCAAAACTAACAGACAAAACTAAGTACTAAAATATAACTAAAACTGTAATATAAAAAAAATATTATTATTAGTAAATTAGTAAAACGAACTCAAATTAAAATGAAAACTGGAAGTATAAAAAAAGCCAATTCAAAATATGAATAAATACTATAACGGTGTATAAATAAATCTAAAATAACACTGGTTTGTATGGTTTGGGATCAAATAGACTGATGCTTTCCAGATGATCTTTAAGAAGACAAGGCTGTGCTAACCGCGTCAGTCGCTGAAAACACTGAAACTATCCAGAATCCTAAAGCAGAGAAGTATAAACGGTGCCGTTAAACCGTCAGTGACTGTGAGGTCAGACGTGAGCGCGGCTGTCAGCTCCTCTTCCCCTCATCAGAGTCCCGAACCGACCGCGGTTCACCCAACAGTTTAACAGCAGCCAGGTAAAGTGGGACAGGTCCGCACGGTCGGCTCCGTCCCAATTCCATCAAAGCGTGATTCACCGAGTCAGAGGGCGACTGACTCACGTCCGCCCGGTTCTCTCAGGAACGGCCTCGTGTCGCTTTAATGAGGTCTGCAGTCTATTCTTAGACCCCCCCCCCCCCACCAGCTAATGAAACACCTTTTATAGACGCTAACTTCACACTGCGAGCGAATTAAAAGACTTCTGAATGAGGCTGGAGTCTCCGGGGATGCATTCGAGAACAACAGTTATTGAGGCGTAATGGAAATCATGCTGGGAGAATGTTTTTAAAGGTCACCGCGATCGTTTATTGTGTCTAAAAGGACGCAGACTGCATATAGACTGCAAAAATTGTACCTTTGTGAAAATCATGAGAGGCATAATACTACAGAAATCCTTCACAAAGGAAATATAAATATAATTCTGATCATATCAAATGCACTTAAGAAGAGATTTGGTCCTCTAGCACGGAGTATATGAGAACGGTGTCCTAAAGCATACTACGTTCCCTACCTAGACAACACCTTACGACACCATCCGGGTTATTATCATTAACTAAAAACAAGACTATTATAGACATTTTTTGTGCTAAATGCAATGAAGTTCAAATCAAATCAAATATAAATATTAGATGAAAACAAACTAAACGAAATTAGAAATGTTGCCCTGGCAGCTAACTGAAATGATATTAAGTTGAAACACTAAAATTGTGAATTGGAAATAAATTAAAACTAAACTAAACCTAAATAGTACAATTCAAAAATATATATATAAAAATAATTAAACCTAAATATTTAAAATGATAATAATAAAAGTCAAAATCACAAAATTACCAACAATTAAATTTAAATTACATTAAATGAATGTAAAAAAAATTAAATATAAAAATGCTAATTCAACATATTGATAAAACTATAATAGTATAATTATGACTATAGAAAAAATTGAGAATATAAAACTTTAAAAACTATTGAGCTCCCTACCTGGAAAACATCTAGACAACGATTACAAATAAACCTATTCAATATTTGTGTTAATTGAAATAAAGCTGAAAAGTCAATGACAAACATAAACTGAAAACAAAAACTGAACTATAAAAATTATAACCTAAATAGTAAAACAAAAAAGGATACAAATAAATTAATCATAAATAGTAAGATAAAAAAACAGTAAAATGTCATAAGCACATAACAAAATTACTAAAATTAAAACAAAAAAGCTCATTGAAAATATTGCTTAAAACTATATTCTATATAAATAATAATGACTATAGAAGTTTAAGAAATGGAGAATATAAAACTAAAACCTATAGGCTCCCTACAAAGACAACATCTGTTTAATCATTAACTAAAACTAGTCAACTGTTAATTGAAATAAAATAAAATACAATTATTAGATGCAAAACAAAAACTAAACAAAATTTGAAATGTTGCCTTGGCAACTAACTGTAAAAAGCTTGATTTGTAGCACTCAAATTAAAACTGAAATAAAAATAAATTAAACCTAAATAGAATATATTAAAAACAAATAAAAATGTTAAAAGCACTCAACAAACTTACTAAAAATTAAACTAGTTAAAACTAATAAAATGTAAATGAAAACTATATATATATATATAATATTTAATAATATTAATATAAATTATGATAAATGTAATTCATACAAAAAATAACTGTGGACCAATCCATCAAACTCCATTGGAATCAAATGTGAGTCAAGTTGCCGTCTATAAAGAGCATTTAAGATCACTTTTACACTGATAATCATTTCTGATGATATCTGATAATTCAAGACTTTGCTATAAAACATGATCCACTAAAAAGTCCTAAAACGTGGGAAGGGACTAGATTATTAATTCTCTGCTGCTGTAACAAATGCTTTTCTGCCTTATCTATTAAAGTGAATTACATGCAAGCCAGACAATGGATTGGCGAACACAATTCTGTCCTATGTGAGATATTAGTACCTATTGAAATTGATGTACTGTTTGTGTCAGTGACTTCTCGAAGCCCGCGTCAATATCTCTGGTCTGTTGTTCTGCTTCAGAAGGACTGTTTCTGTCTGCTGTAACTCGAAGCGCTGACACTAACACTGCACTGAACCGATAGATCGATGGGCTGCGTATCGATTGAACATCGTTCACACTGTCAGGTGCTGAAGTTCAAGTGGCTTTAATTAAAATCCCCATTACAGGCTGGAGGTCTTCATTTCTCACAATGCAACGCTGTAGGTGTTATGCAACAGTGATCAACTAACATGTTGCTTTCTAATGCTGATTATGAGACTGGTCTGCTTTAACTCAGGAATATTATAATTAAAGTTAAAATAAAACCATAAAAAAGCATTATACCTGAAATAATGATCAAATGTTAACTGACATAAAATAAAATATATTTAAAAATCATATATTTCTTAGACAAAGTATTTTACTTTCATTTAAATTTATAGTACTAAGATAACCAACTAAATAAATTAAACTAATAAAATATTTTTTATAAAAAAAAAATATATTTATAAAAAAAAAAAATCTTAATTGAAATAAAGCTGAAATCAAATGAAAATGTTAGATGGAAACAACTGAAAACATTCAAACTGAACTAAAACTTAAACCAAAATAGTAAAACAAGGGAAAACCTGAATTAATTAAACCTAAATTGTTAAATAAAAATAAAAGCACATTGCGAAATTATAAACAAATTAACAAAGAATTTAGAAAAATGACACATTGAAAGCACAGTACAAAATTATAAAAATATTATGTTCCCCAAAAACATTATTATTATAAATAGTAGTATTATTAATACAAATATTATAAATGTTATTCTGAACACATATCATTTAATTTCTTACAAAGGTGAATAAAAAAGGGGATGTCAAAATAAAAAAAATGACCAAATGCGCCATAAAAGAAGCCCAAGCTACTTCTAAAGTTACATCCTGAAGTCAAATGATGACATTGTGTGACGGACAGACAGAAGTGTAAATGATGAGAGTTTAATTTCTGAATGAACTTTAATAACCCAGATTCCTGTAAACACAACACTCACCTCAGGAGACACGTCCTCCAAACAGAAGAGAAACTCCTCTAATTTCTGCAAGACACAGGAGGACGAATGAGTCACTTCAGCAGAAGATTAAAACAAAACAATAAACCTCATCTATTATTAAAAAGCACTCTGACATTACAGGAACAGCGCAATAACTCGTCATTACGGCTGACAAGAAGCAAAATAATTGATCGGCCCATCCGTGTGGGTAATGATGGCATTCAGGAGTGCTAAAGCAGACAATAATTAGCACTCAGTGGCAGATCTATTAGTTCAACTCGAGCTGATGGGAGCCGGCCGAAGGAAAAACAGATTACAGCCTCGTGTCTCAGAGATTGGGATTTAAATGACACAGTATTAATTATCATCTCCTGTCGCAGGAGCAATATTAAAGTGCCCCTGGTTGAGCGTAGACCACTGCCTCGTTTATTAGATTCTGACCTGGTTTAAAATCATATTTAGCTTGTCAGAAAGTCAATGTTTTATTGCTAAAGCAATATATTCATAAGAAACAGACGGCTGCTGCAGGCAACAAAGAATAAAACACACACACACACACACACACACACACACACACACACACACACACACACACACACACACGCACACTCCCTCTCTCCATCATCACACACACACACACACACACACACACACACACACACACACACACACTCTCCCTCTCTCTCTCTCACACACACACACACACACACTCCCTCTCTCTCTCACACACACACACACACACACACTCTCCCTCTCTCTCTCTCACACACACACACACACACACACACACACACACACACACACACACACACACACACACACACACACACAGGGTGCCAAATACCATAATATATAAATAGAGTATAACATTAATATAATAAATTAGTATATTATATAATTATTCTATAATTATCAGTAAATTAATTTACTATAATAAATACATGTGCATGTATGTCCAAATAGTATAATGCATAATAATAATAATTCAATCATTATTATATTCATATAATTATTATTAATATACATTTTATTATATAAGATACATCTATTATTAATATCATTATTATTACTAACTGTAATTTACAACACATATATATATATATATATATATATATATATATTAAATATTGATAAATAATAATATTGTTATATAATATTATATCTATCTATCTATATATCTATCTATATAATTTATGCTATTCAAACACACTTGCACTTAAATATTTATTATATAAAATAATTCTATATTTATGTGCAAGTGTGTCCAATAATAATAATAATAATAATAATAATAATAATAGATCTGTATGTATATTTTGAATATGCTGTGAAGGCTTGTGTACACACACAGATCCAGTATAAGAGAAGCAGAGATGAAGCATTGAAGAGCTGAAGAGCTGAAGAGATGAAGAGCTGAAGAGATGAAGAGCTGAAGAGATGAAGAGCTGAAGAGATGAAGGGCTGAAGAGATGAAGAGCTGAAGAGATGAAGAGCTGAAGAGATGAAGGGCTGAAGAGATGAAGAGATGAAGAGATGAAGAGATGAAGAGATGAAGAGCTGAAGAGATGAAGAGCTGAAGAGATGAACAGAAGCAGAGATGAAGGGCTGAAGAGATGAAGAGCTGAAGAGATGAAGAGCTGAAGAGATGAAGAGAAGCAGAGATGAAGAGCTGAAGAGCTGAAGAGCTGAAGAGCTGAAGAGATGAAGAGAAGCAGAGATGAAGGGCTGAAGAGATGAAGAGAAGCAGAGATGAAGGGCTGAAGAGAGCAGAGATGAAGAGAAGCAGAGATGAAGAGATGAAGAGATGAAGAGCTGAAGAGAAGCAGAGATGAAGAGCTGAAGAGATGAAGAGCTGAAGAGATGAAGAGCTGAAGAGATGAAGAGATGAAGAGCAGAAGAGATGAAGAGCTGAAGAGATGAACTGAAGAGATGAAGAGCTGAAGAGATGAAGAGCTGAAGAGATGAAGAGATGAAGAGCTGAAGAGATGAAGAGCTGAAGAGATGAAGAGCTGAAGAGCTGAAGAGATGAAGAGCTGAAGAGATGAAGAGATGAAGAGATGAAGAGCAGAAGAGAAGCAGAGATGAAGAGCTGAAGAGATGAAGAGATGAAGAGCTGAAGAGCTGAAGAGATGAAGGGCTGAAGAGATGAAGAGCTGAAGAGATGAAGAGAAGCAGAGATGAAGAGCAGCAGAGATGAAGAGATGAACAGAAGCAGAGATGACGGGCTGAAGATCTGAAGAGATGAAGATCTGAAGAGATGAAGAGATGAAGGGATGAAGGGATGAAGAGAAACAGAGATGAAGAGATGAAGAGCTGAAGAGCTGAAGAGATGAAGAGCTGAAGAGATGAAGAGATGAAGAGCTGAAGAGATGAAGAGCAGCAGAGATGAAGAGCTGAAGAGATGAAGAGATGAAGAGCTGAAGAGATGAAGAGCTGAAGAGATGAAGAGCTGAAGAGATGAAGAGCTGAAGAGAAGCAGAGATGAAGAGCTGAAGAGATGAAGGGCTGAAGAGATGAAGAGACTGAAGAGATGAAGAGCTGAAGAGATGAAGAGCTGAAGAGATGAAGAGCAGAGAGAGCTGAAGAGATGAAGAGCAGAAGAGATGAAGGGCTGAAGAGCTGAAGAGCTGAAGAGCAGAGAGTGGGAGACGCAGCAGCGTCAGCTCACCTTCAGACTCCTGCAGCAGCGTCTTCAACAGACAAAAACAGTCATGCACTTAGAGACAATAGAGCCCTGCTGAGCTCAAACATATTAGAAACACTTCCAGAGAGTGAAGAACGAGAAGGGCAGCGAAGGAAGAAGGAGAACAGAGTGGAAATTACAGTCATTCAGCAAATGGGTGGTTTTTATGGAAATGGAGGGAGCCGAAGGAAAGGGGTTTCTATTTTTAGTTTCTCATTTTGTGAGTCTTTCATAAAGCACAAGTTGTGTTCCAGTGTGAGGTAGTGCTGTACTCGTCAGTCAAAGATGGCCCACATAGGTGTGTAACATATGACCCTCTCTGAGAAATCCAGGCTACAGTCTCAAAATCTCATTATGAGATAACAAGCATCAAAGTTTGATTTCAGCCAGTGGCGGCTGGTGATAAAACAATGGGGGGGTAATCACACTGGTAATGCAACAGCATATGACTGAATGCACTTCTTAAATAACCATTTAACAAGTGACATAATGAATCATCACTGCTTATTAATGTAAGATGGAAATTAAACAGTTAAAGTGTTAAATAAGATACTAAATCAGTGAATTTGAGTTTAATGTGTGTATATTATCTGTAAGTAATCATTAAACATTTGTAATCGTTAAAAAAATATGATCCATTTATATTAACGTAATTCAGAGATAATTGTCCACATGATAAAGCCACAGGACAGCAAATCCTTCAAGATAAAGACTGAAAATGGTTCAATAAAAAAATATTTTCATAAGGATTAATAAAGTCCAATGTAATAAGTTTGCCAAAACTGTACTCTCCTACAGACTTATGGTCCATTATGTTTTTATCTTAATTTTAATGTTATTGACAATATATGTCAGACTGAATATGGGACTCTACATTATTTATATATTTGCATAATAACCCTTACGTAAAAACTCATAATTTACTTGAAAAGAGACAACCATTGTATGATCTCCACAAGCTAGTTGTGCTTGGATCTCGATGATGGGCTCAAGTTAAACTGTATTGCTCTGATTACCTTCCGTGTCATTGTCAACGCTTCGGTGACAGGACTCTGAAATAACAATCAGGAAAAACAACACAAGGCATGACTTCCATCGCATCCTGCTCACCAACTCTTCATTGAATTCCTTGTGAAAGGATTTTTTTGTAAAGTTAAAATCGAATTTACTTTCATCTCGGAAGAGAGATTGCGGCTATTTGACAGTCGAGAACAGTCCAATCACATGAGGCCAAAATATATAAAAACAATATTGATTCGCTAAGATCTAAAGTGGGAGGGTCTTCTGAAGGACAATCTGAAACAAGCCAATTAGAGATCAGCCTCAAGTCACATGCGTTTCAAAAGTTTACAGACCTAATAGACACCCATTAGTCCGGCGCTCGCACTGAAAGCGCTTCTCTTCACGTGATCAGTGAAATATTACTCCTGCTACAATGTACCGCGGCTCTGTAGACCATGCACTCGCACACATGCAACCACGTCATATTTTAACTCGCATATTCTAAAATATTGTTGCAGTTTAGACCCTGACTGTTCCTCAGAGGAGGAATGATCTTCCCAAGCCCCCAAAACATCTCACATCTTCTGAGGAACGTTTATTTCTTCATCTATCAGTCATCATTGGATTGCATTGCATTATTTGTTTGGATCATTTAAACATCTTACGAAGACATATAATTGGAGATACAGAGTTTTATGTAAGTATCCGCTATACCGTTATAAAGGTCTCATTGATTTGCATTACAAGCATCAGAATTTCATAACCTTTTGTTCATATAAAACTCAGCATCTGCACCAAATTACACACAGTATTTTGGGCCTTTGAGTGTTTTTTTTCTTCATATTCTCACTATATCATATCATGTGAGCCATAAAAGCCTGATGCATTAATTATGATACTCAACAAAAAAAACTGATCTTTTCAGATTTTGTCTAATGGTTAAATAAACAGATTTTTCGAACTATTATTTCATTTCAAGGTTGCAGGGTTAATTCTACCCAATGCTTGCCAAGAGGCCTACATGCATTCAGTCAAAAAATGTAAAGTGAAAGACTAGAAAGATAAACATTATTTAGACCATGAACATGTAATAAGTAATTATTTCGGTCCATTTTGCAGATTTCTAATGTGTTGTGGCTTTACCTTAGTGAACTCTGAGTGTTGGAGGTCGGCCTCGGGACACCAGCGCCCCCCTAGAGCGGTCAACATGGCGCAGTCTGCTTCCTCTTTAGTGAACGGCAGGACATCTGAACCCGATCCAGGGATGGAGGGAAGATCCTGCGTTTCTGAGATGCTGGAGGTGCGCTGATCGAGGCCTTTCAGGAGGAGATGACAAGCCTCCAAATCAGCCTCCCAAATGTGTTCCAGCGCCGGACCTCCACAGCTACAGAGAAATACAGTTAATAACACTTGCTCTGATGATTTCAATTACACGCAATAACATCCAGACACTTTTAAATCTTAAGTGCACCAATACTTTTGACTTAATACTAAGTGATACCTTGAGTGATCTGAACTACTGTCAAACCTGATAAATCACACTAATGGAGTCGTTCCATTAGTTCCTGCATTTTATGAAAAAAATTGACTGAACTTATATTGATGAAATTAGACATTTCTACTTTGCCTGAGGCTTTGCAGCGCCTTTATCTGCATGCAATTTATATCCAAAAAGAGCATGAAAGTACATCTTAACAACCATAACATTCGTTTCTTTAATTTTAGATATAAATTATCATTCAAAAGTAAAAAAAAGTAAATTAAATAATACTTTCAGCAAGGATGCAATAATCATAATTTATAGTAAAGAAGTTTATAATGTTATACAAAAAATTTATTTCAAATAAATGCTCATCTTTTCAATTTTCATGGTTTCTACAAAAATATGAAGCAGCACGATTGTTTTCAACATTGATAATAATAATCAGAAATGTTTCTTGAGAAGCAAATCAGCATATTATTATGATTTCTGAAGATCATGTGACACTGAAGACTGGAGTAATGATGCTGAGAAATTAAGATTTCACAGAAATAAATTACATTTTAATATATATTAACATACAAAACAGTTGTTTTACATTGTACTAATATTTCAGAATATTTACTGTATTTTGATCAAATAAATGCAGCCTTGGTGAGCAGAAGAAACTTCTTTCAAAAACACAAAAAAAATGTTACAGACCTCAAATGTTTAAACAGTATATTAGACCAAAAAAACTACTTCATGAGCTACCGCACAAAACATAGGTGTAAAGCATCTCATTTCAGGACGTGTCTGCTCTTTCAATGCTAGAAGGTCCAATTTAATGCCATGACATTAGTGGTGTTCGCTACAATCAGATGTACCTGACTAAATCAAATCTCATAGACTTACACTGGAGGAGGAACTGGGCTGGACTCTTTTGGCTTCAACTTCATATATGTTACTATACACTCTTAGAAATAAAGCTGCTTCACGATGCCATAGAAGAACCTTTTCGTCTAAATGATTCCATAGAGAACCTTTAACATCTGAAGAACCTTTCTGTGTCACAAAAGCTTCTTTGTGGTGATAGAAGGTTCTTCAGATTATAAATATGTAAGAAAGAGATGTTCTTTAAAGAACCTTTGACTGAATGGCTGTTTGTGGAACCAAAAATGGTTCTTCAATGGCATCGCTTGAAGACTCTTGTTTTTAAGAGTGTATAGAGACACTAAAGCTCCCTGCTGAGTCCATGAAACCGTCAGAGTGCACAGAGAGGATGATAATTACGATCTTCACACCTGTGTCTCTAGAGACAGACAGCTTCCTAAAGCGATAATGGACAATGCTGTACCCTCCCCAGAAACCCGCTTTGCTCCTGCTGGCGGCTTCATTCAGCTGCCTCACAAACACAGAGATTCATTTACATGTTTGTGTTTGGTTTCATGCATCAAGAAGGGCCGAGATGGTGCATTAAGGATCTCTGCATAACTCATAATGGATTCCAATAGAAATTGATGTATTAGAATGTTGCTAAAACACTGGATTTCATTAGAATTAGACATGTTAGAATGCTTGCTAAAACACTGGATTTCATTAGAATTAGACATGTTAGAACAGTCAAGAATTAGTGGATTACCATTCAGAATTTGCTTAAATGTCTGGATTCCATTAAATTCAGCTGTTGATGTGAAACAACAGCAGGATTCATAGAATTGACATGTTGGCTAAAAGCTGGATTTCATTAGAATTAGACATGTTAGAACAGTCAGAAATGTTGGATTCCATTCAGAATGTTGCTAAAATGTTGGATTCCAACATAATTCGGTGTTTGGGAATATTGCGCACATGCAGGATTCCAATAGAATTCGACATGTTGCTAAAATGCTGGATTCTAATAAAAGTTTTATGTGTTAGAATCAATAGAGTTCAATAGATTTGTTGCATTTCGCATACATTTCTGACTGTTATAACATGTTAGAATTCATAATAATAATCATATTCCATTCATAATGTTAGAATGTTGCTCAGATGTTCCAATATAATTGAACATGTTAGAACAGAGCTAAAATCTTTGATTCCAGTTAATATCCAAAAATCCAGTGTTTTTGCAACATGGCAACATGTCGAATTCTACAAGAATCCAACATTTTAGCAACATTCTAACATGGTGAATTATATTGGAACATCTGAGCAACATTCTAACATTATGAATGGAATATGAATATTATTATGAATTCTAACATGTTAGAACAATCAGAAATGTTGGATTCCATTCAGAATGTTGCTCCGATGTTCCCATAGAATTCAACATTTTAGAATATTGCTAAAACACTGGATTTCAATAGAATTTGACATGTTATTATGTTGCTTAAATTAACAGCACACATCACTGCAGGGTAAAATAGTGCATATAGTATTTTTAGTGTTATTTTGTCAAATGCTCAGTATATGCCCTTGGTGATTATCACCAGATGACTTTTGGCTATAATTGATGTTTTAAAGAAATGAAAATGATTGATGGCAGCACAAGAAAAGAGCAACAATCATCTTTCTGTGTTTTCTGATATCAAACAGACGCAGTAATCTGATTGGCAGGTTCTTCCCGCAGGAAAAAGGGCTAGTGGTGCTTTGAGTTTGCAACCCACCAGTCAATTAGCTAAACGTCTTCATGTACACAAACAAAGAATCCCCTGATGGAGAGGTGACAGGGACCGATAATCGGATTTTACCCCTCGAATCCCACAGCTGTTACTGTTTAATGTCCATGAGTGTGAGATACACATGGTGCTGGTGTCCAAATCAGCATTTATTTGATCAAAAACTGTGATTTTTATTATTTTTTTAATAACGGCTTTCTACTTTTATATACTGTAAAAATGTAATTTATTTCTGTGATGCGCAGCTGACTTTCCAGCATCATTACTGCAGTCTCCAGTGTCACATGATCATCAGAAATCATAATAATATGCTGATTTACTGCTCAAGAAACATTTCTGATTATTATCAATGATGAAAACAGTTGTGCTTCTGAATATTTTTGTGGAAACTGAGATACATTTAGTTTTTCAGGATCTTTTGTTAAATAGAAAGTAAAAAAACATGCATTTATTTTAAATATATATATTTTTTTGGTAACATTATGAATGTCTTCACGAAATGATTTCTGAAGATCGCGTGACACTGAAAACTAACGATGCAGAATATTCAACTTTGATCGCAGGAATAAATTACATCTTACAAAATATTCAAATAGAAAACTGTTATTCTAAATGGCAATACTATTTCTAAATATTACTGTATTTTGACCAAATAAATGCAGCCTTCCCTGAGTATAAAACCATTTTACTAATATTTATTCCAAACTATTAGCTCATATATTCTGCCTAATTTCTTTATATTAAAAATAATAATGATATTTTTTATTAAAAAACACTTTTTCCATCGACCACAAAAATCATTTTAAAAGAATGTTCCCACTACTTTTTTCATGCATATAGTGACACGACGCTACAAAATGACAAAAAAGGTGCTTCCTCATTTACTCTCGCTGTATGAAGACAAGCATTCTGGGCATTTTCAGACAGAAGAAAGCAAGTCATGACAGTGAGCGAATGGTATATATTCATTTTTGGCCGAACTACTCCTTTAATTTTCCCATTTGCAGAAAAATAAAAAAGGAGAGTCCATTTATTTGAGTGCAGCTAACAAAAGAACCCATGGCTGGGTTGAGTGCGACCGCCGGCTAATGTGTGCCTGCTTTCAGAGTCATCGCAGGCAGGTTTCCATGGTGAGGAACAAGGATCAAATAAAACTGAAGGAAAGTGAGAAGCCCCTCCTCTGTACCCGTACAGTAATCACCTTGGCAACAGACAGCGCTTCTGGCATCCGAGCATGTGCTTTTGCAAAGGAGCGAACGCTAAACCATATGCCATGCTTCCCTCCAGATGGCCGCCCATAGTGTTTTATTGAAATGTAATGAATGCTACATTTCTACGGTTGAGTACAGCAACTAATAACTCATTCAATTATACCGATTTGTGCCGTATTTATGCTAAATACAACAGCAGCGCTCGTGGAGATTTGCAGCTGGATTTCACAGCGAAGGAAAGTCTGGAAGTTGTTTAATCTTTCGTCTTCATGACTATGCATGAAATATACAGCTTCTGGTCCTCCCATCATGTGGACTCAATATCATAAGCTCAGAAATAACATTCATTAAACCAGTGCTTCTCAAACGGTTTTACATCAAATGACATCCCATAATTGTCTCTTGTACAAAATTTTATTATATGAATTATTTGAATTTATTTAAAGGATATCCTAGATCTTGCTTTCAAGAGGGTCTAAATAACAAATATTACAACATAAACAAAATAATAAAATGTATAAATGTAATAAATGATAATGTCCTTAAATTATTAATAGTGAATTACAAACTATGCAAAAATTATGCTATATATATAATAATATATTAAAGTATTTAGCTTATTTTTTATTTATATATATATTTTTGCAATATATATTTCAAGGATATCAGTTTATAAAATATACATTTAAAAAATATAATTTTAATTATAAAAATTATGTTTTATATAATAAAATTGGTATATTATTAGTATTAATAACAATAATGATGATAGCTAGTTGCAGTTGTTATTTGCATTTAGTATTATTTTTATATTTTTATATAATTTTTAGTGTCACTGGAATACAATTACAGTTTTTATTAATATTTTGAATTAATTTTTATTAATATTTTCCATTTTAATTTTAGTAAAAATGTTAGCAATTTATTTGTTTTCATAATTTGTTGTAGTTTTCTGTCTAAGTGGTTGTTTTTGTCATTAAACACAGCAATAATGAGCCAAGAGCGCTCACAACAAATACACTTTTCTATCGAGACCGTTTATTAAAGTGTCAGTCCACATCTCCATATATTCATCTCATTTGGTTCATCTTGAGACGGATGAAGACGAGCTCATCAGAAAGAGACTGATGCAGTCAGCACAGACCTGAATGATTTAATACGCTGCAGCATCCAGAGAGACAGAACCGAAACAAGGCCAGACGGTGTGAACTGCTTAAATAATAAGGAAAAATAACCCAGGGGACGAGACGAGGGGCTGTTTGTGTGAGAGAGAGATGAGAAATATTCATTACCTGTGAAGTCTGTCCTCCAGAAGCTCAATATACTTCAGAGTGTTTTCCTTTAAACTGCGCTCTGTTGAGGAGAAACACATGATGTACATCAGAGAGAGATATTCAGATATTCATGTCCAGGCAAGACTGTCAACATATGAAGAGTTCATTTGCAAAAAAACACTTTTAAAAAATGAACCGATTGCCGTACATTATTCTCCACATATAGCACGATCTGAACCCTAAACATGTTTTGTCAAAAAAAGCCAGTATTGTCCACTTTCAAGGCATCACGAGTTCATGTTTTACTGCAGAAGCCGACAAGCGCCCTTGTTTTTGAACAATAAGTCCATTCTAGCGAATCAGAGCGCTGTATTCAGGTCAGGTGACAAATTGGACGTCCACGACTGGACATGAAGTTGTCCGACATCAACATCAGCACGTGGGACAGCCATGCAGAAGATCGCACTGTACAGAAAGCCGAGGAAACCAGGAATAATATCCTTGAAAAAAATAAAGTAGTGGCAGAAATGAGAAAAGACGAGTCAGTGCAGATGATCTTCATCAATTGCCCAGAAGCGTCCGACGACCTTTTGGAAAACATTGAAAGTGTGATTCATCAACGAAGTACCATCAACAATCAAGTTCGAAAGGGCACGTGAATGCCGACAAAAGCTACATATATAGATTTTATGTATAATGTATGATGTCATGTGTTGAAGTCATGTAATATATGTTGTACTGTAGTTGATTGAAATGTCACGATGTATAACAGAAGTATATCTATGCCACATATAGTAGATGAGATGTAATGAAGAAGTAGTAAGTATGTATGCTGATATGTATCATCGTATCATATCTATATGAGATATGTATGTATGATGTATGTATGTATTGTTGTATATGTATATTGTAGTATGTATATGTATGTATGTATATGTATGTATATGTATGTATGTATGTATGTATGTATGTATATGTATATGTAATGTATATGTATATGTATGTATGTATGTATATGTATATGTATATGTATGTATATGTATGTATGTATGTATGTATGTATATGTATAGTATATGTATGTATATGTATGTATGTATGTATATGTATGTATATGTTGTATGTATGTATGTATGTATATGTATGTATATGTATGTATATGTATATGTATATGCATATGTATGTATGTATATGTATGTATATGTATGTATGTATGTATGTATGTATATGTATATGTATATGTATATGTATGTATATGTATATGATGTATGTATGTATATGTATGTATAGTATGTATATATATGTATTGTATATGATATATATATATATATATATATATATTATATAATATATAAGTATTATTATGATTACTACCATACTTATTTCATTTAACAATTCAAATTAATTTATTTTGTATTTTAAAAATAATTGGGGGGGGGGGGGGGTTGAATCACCTGCACAAGTTCCTTACAGGTAACATTCATAACCATCAACAATCACTGTTACAATGATAAATCTGCAAGTTAAAGGTCACTCATTCAGTCGGTCACTATTATGCACGTTTGTGTCCTGATCTAACAGCGTTGAGCACAATCTCCACTCCTCGTGTGTGCACACCGACAGTGTCATTCTCAAACTGGGATCTCTTCCATCTCCAACACCTCACACACAGACCTAAAAACCCACACAGAGAGAAAGTCTGTGCATTTCAGCCCTGATTCAGTCTGAAGCTGATCTCATGACAGACATGAACTCAGATTCAATCACTGAAATGTGTCGTGGCCATAAGCTTGCCCCAGCAAACCACAGACGAGCGAGTCAACGTCTTTATGGTGCGAGATGCTGTTCACAACATACTGCAGAGATGAAAGTCTCTTCAGCAGCAGATGGTGATAGTGGCACATAGTGAAGAAGTGCTGCATACTTCGGGGTTTTCTGGACTGTAGAGCATGCAGCAATCTGTTAACCATCAGAGTGTGGAAAATAGTGTAAGAACGCAAATACAACACTGTTGGAGTCCCAGCCGTGCAGTCTGTGCACATGCACCAGCCGTGGTGCTCATATGGGAGCTGCAGGTTCAAATCCAGCTGGTCATCCAATGTTAAGTGAAAAAATACAGAAACACATTTTAAAAACAAAGACCTGCACAGTGTATTACATGTTTTAATGCTAATTAATTTAATTTTAAATAAAGCAAAAAAAATAAAATACAAACAATAATATTTTTATATATATATATATATGTACGTGTATGTGTGTGTGTGTGTTGTGTGTGTGTGTGTATTTATATATGATTTATTTTGCTTTTTTATGTTTTATATTTTATTTACTTTTTAACTTGAAGTACTAAAATAGCTCAATAATAAACTGATATACACACACACACACACACACACACACACACACACACACACACACACTCACACAGTGTGCGTGGTGTGTGTGTGTGTGAGATATATTGTCTATATATACTGTATATGAAAATGACAAATGAAAATAGTGAAAATGACAAGTGTTGCTGAAATAAACAATATATGCCTCATTAATAAGGTAATCTCAGATGTGACAAAATGTGAAAAGCACTTTTCGGACTACTTGAGAATCAACCATCATGTGTGAACACAAACAGACATCCTGCTAATGCATCTGAAGGACGCTCACGAGCTAATGATGGTAAAAAGCGCATGCATTTATTCAGAGAAAGCTGGTAATTATTTGAACACAAAGCCTCTTTTACAGCATTAACAGGCCTCAGACGCAGACGCTACACCTGCAGCCGTGTGTTCGGAGCAGATGCAGATGCGTGGGCATGAAATGCTGGTGCAATAAGAGGAATAGCCTGTCGCTTTAATTGAGTCTCGGCTGTGATTAATGGGCCTCTGTTGGAGTTTCTGAGTTTCAGCACAACTGTACGGAGAGAGATGCACAACAGCATCTTAGTCAGCACTTATAGACGCACAGACTGTTGTCGTGGTTACAAGGAGCATCCAAACTTGACCTCCTGAGCACTGACCGTGTGCATTAACAGGTGTGCTGATTGGCAATAATGAGCTTTGATTTCAGAGCAATATGCTAAGCTAGTGGCAAAAAGGCCATTGTGTGACCTTTTGAGGTATTTTCAAGGTCAATACAGTACTAATGATGCTTTACATCAGGGTTATTATCATTAACTAAAGCTAAAACCATTAACAAAGTTGTTACTGGATATTAAACATATGTTAACTGAAATAAAATGTAAAGAAAATATATATATATTTTAAGCTTAATTTTAAATTGTATTTAATTCAAGTAATTTAGTCATTTTAAAAAATTACTAAAACTGACATCAAAAATATTTAACAATAAAAAAAAACTATTCAGATGTTTAAAAACTACATACATCTTAAAAATGATATAAATGGGGGGAAACCCAAAACATAAATAAATACTTTTTCAAAATATTAATAAAAACTATAGAATTTAGAAAATAACCAAATTACAAAAACACAAAATTACTAAAACTTCAACTTAAATTTAATGAAGAAAACAAAACATTAATACAAATATATAGATATTAAAAAACTAAAAACTAATAACATGTACAAAACTAATACACAAAAACTATATAACAAAATCGAAAATCATAAATAAATACTTTTTCAATATTAATAAAAACATAGAATTATATAATCAACATATTAATAAAAACTATAATATTATATTCATGATACTAAAATAACACCGCTTTGCATCCCAAACTAACTAATCATTCAACACAATCTGAGTCTCGTCAAAATGAAATGAAAGGTCCGTCTCTTCAGAATCAGCGAACAAAAAAAAGAACGCATTAGACAGATTATATATCAACATATGTAATAAGAAACTAGAATCTTATGCAGAAACCACAGAGATAACAGCTGCACACAACACACACACACACAACACACTCAAGACAACACAGGCACACACTCAGACACACACACACACACACACAGGCACACACACACAGTTATGACACACACTTCAGACACACAGAGCACACAGGCACACACACAGCACACACACACACACACATCAGACACACACACACAACACACACACACACACACACACACCAACACACACACAGGCACACAGGCACACCACACACACACACACACACACACACACACAGAGACACACACTCAGACACACTCACTCACACAGACACATACACACTCAGACACACACACAGGCACACACACACATACACACACACACACACACACAGACACACACACACACGACAACACACACTCAGACACACACACAGCACACACACACACACACACACACACACACACACAGCACAACACAACACACACACACACACACACACTCACACACACACACTCAGACACACACCACCACACAGACACAGACACACAGACACACACACACACAGCACAACACACTCAGACAACACACAGACACACACGCACACACAGCACACACACACACAACACACACACACACACACACACACACACACACACAGCACACACACTCAGACACACACACACACACGACACGACACACACACAGACACACACACACCAGACACACACACACAGACACACACACTCACAACACACAGAAACACACACACACACACACACACAGACAGACAGACAGACAGACACACACACACACACACACACAGACACACAGACACACACACACACACACACACACATTTAGACACACACACACACACATTTCTGAAAGCCTCCGTCACCTGCTCACATTCTCTGCTCCTCTAATTAGATCTCCTCGTTTGGACAAAACACTTCACCCAACAACGAAGGCACCTTCATCTGTTCCCTGGGATAGAGGTATCGGAGTAAAGCAGAGCTCTACAGCATTAATGATGTAAACAGCCTCACATGAGTCTCGTCTGACACAGCGAGTCCGGTCAACTCAAACCTTCAGCAGTCTTCACAGATGGTACTATGGTACTGTACCACGGTAATCACTGACAAGGTACATAATACAGCTTTCCCTCTTTTCTCGCTTTCCTTCGGTTTTAAATAGCTTGTAAAAGCACAGTGCACATTTTAATTTCACTTTCAAATTCGCCTCTATTCGGCGTCAATTGCTTGAATTCAATTCAAGCAACAACAAAATACAACATAGAACAACTTTTATTAACAAAATGAATAAAGATGCACCATGCTATATGCCTAATATAAAATAACTTACGAAGTTTAAATAGGTAGCCTGTACAAAACTGAAAATCAGTAAACACTGTGGAACCCAATGCACTCAATTATTTGTGTTACTATAAAAATGTAAATGCCGGTGCCGCGGTGGGCAAGTGACGGCTTCACACCGGTAACACCGTCAACACGGTCTATCGCAGCAAGTCTACATCAGTCTCAATATTCAGATTCAAATGAGATCAATCTATGATGTTTTCATGTACCCCACTTGAAAACAAATAGAAAAGCATTTAGATAACTAACATGCAATACTAGTCTAAGCAGTTAATGCAACCAGCCACAGGTGTGAAGTACTTAACTAGTCAAGCTTGTGTTAGTATGGAAGCTTTTCTCCACAACAGAAAAACATTCAGACTTTTAACTCGCAATTCTGATATTTCTGTCTATGAATATTGAGTTTTGACTTTTTTCTCCTAAATCGAGTTTCTCGCAATTATGACTTTCTCAGAAATGCTATTTTATTCTATTATATTCAATAATATGAATTATCCTGCAATAGGCTTGATTTGTAACATTAATGAAAATCATCCTACATGTACACAATAAATATTTTTTTTAAATCAGTATAAATTAAATTCGGTGTGCAAGTACTGCCATAATGGATGAATACTTATAAATAATATGTATTTATTTATTTGTTTGTATTAATTATCTTACAGTAGGCTTCATTTTCTTCATGCAAAATATAATTTCACCTTTTTTGCATGAATGAAAACCATCCTACGCAGACACAACATTATTTAAAATAAGCATGATTTAAATTCATTGTAAAAAGTACTGTCAAAATATATACTTCAGAATCTATATATGTATAAAATTTTATATTCTATATTATATAGTGCTGTAATTATTTTATTATTTTATATAATGATATTTTCTTACAGTAGGCCTAATTTTCTTCATGCAATATATATATATATATATATTGTTTTTATTTATTTTTTTACATGAATGAAAATCAACTAAGTCACACATTTTTTTAAATAAGCATGAATTAAATTAATTGTACAAATATTTCCATAATGTATATTTTAGATTCGATTAATTTATTTAATTTTCTATTCACTAATGTCAATTATCATACAATAGGCTTCATTTACTTCATGCAAATTATATTTTTTTCTGTCTCTGAGGTGTAATATGATCTAGACATGTTTTGTGATATTCAGCCGGTATTTAATGCTTACAGACTAAAAGGATGTCAAAACGTGCTGGCTGACAGCCAACGGTGTAAATCTCAGCCATGCCGTCTGGATCATCTGACTAGTTGCTGATAATAGACATACGCACTGCACATACAGATGAATTCACTGGTCTGGTATCATATGACTAGTTGGCGATAATAACCAGATGACATTACATTCACATTCGACATCACTAGCTCACCGTGAGGACACACAGCGACGAGATTGACAGAGGGCACTGTCATTTATCTCGGTATCCACTACACGTCCAACAACAGGAGGAGACGGCGGCTGACAGCCAACGGGAATCCGGCCAGCCGTTAGAGGATTACACACGTCTGCTTAGATATAGACACAGACACCACGACACAGACACAGCACAGCACAGCACACACACACACACACACACACAGATATAGAGACACACACACACACACACACACACACACACACACACACACACACACACACACACACACACACAGATATAGACACACACACACACACACACACACACACACACACAGACACACACACACACACACACACACACACACAGATATAGACACACACACACACACAACACACACACACACACACACGCCCACGCCGACACCACACCACACAGAGCACACCACACGCACACGACACGCACACCACACCACAACACACCACAGATATAGACACACACACACACACACAGATATAGACACACACACACACACACACACACACACACACACTCTGCTCAACAAAGAGCTCGGCTGGTCCGCGTCTTTGTGCGGGGATGAGAGAGATTGTGAGCTAATGATAGCCTGAGCGTTGATGCTAAATATGCAAAGCGGGTGAATATGATACAGAACACAAAAGATCTTTGACATGAACGGGGCTGTTCCCGCTAGGCTCTTATTAGCCTGTCTTCCCACTCGCGTAATAACACGCTGACACACGTATTTGCCACATAACTGCCATCAAATCACTGTTTTGTGCTTAAGGAAAAGGGTTTGTGTGCGTCACTTGTCACGCCGGGGTTACAGTTTGCTGTTGGGTTGGTGCTTGTGTAATTAGGAAGATATTTGTGCATATTAAATGGTATTTTTAAACATTAGTCTTTGCCCCGGCTTGTGCAGAAACAAAGAGCTGTTGTCATGATCTCACCCTCAGAAAACTATTACTAAAAGGAGCAGAAAAATCTCAAACTTCTTCCAAAACATGATTCCTGAGAAATTACTTTTTGTTTTTGACCTTGAACCATTGTTTATTGGCGATTGATGATGATTTGAACATTTGCACACATTTTCTCAACTTGCTATGATGGTGCAAAGTTATTTTTGGACAATAGCATGGTATTGTTTGAAGAACCACGTCCAGAGATGACCCGTGTATGTTAATCAATGTTCCTAACAGAAGGAGACTTATTTCTGCCACTGAATACAAATATAACTATAGACTTTTTTATAAAAACCTACACATTTTTATTTAAAAGTATACTTTTTTCTTCTCAGAAATGTACGTTTATCTCGCAAGTCTGAATTTTTTCTCAGAATTTCGCATATGCTGCCAGGTGTCTGAGATTTTGGGAAAAAATGAACTAAATTGAAATGTGTAAATTCAGAATTGTGAGATATTTTTTTTTAATAAATAGTAAATCAATAAATTCTGCAGTATTCAAACATTGTGGCAGTATTTATACACTGAATTTAATTTGCTGATTTAAAAATAAATGAATAAACAAACAAACAATCATGTATCTGGATTAGATTATTTTTCTTAATGTGAAAAATGACCAAAAATAAACAAATAACAAAATAAAAAAAACCTCCTGCAGGATAATTGACATTATTGAATACAAAAAGCTAAATAATTAATTAATTCTGAAGTACTCTTACATTATAATAATATTTGTGCATAATTGAATTCATGCTGATTTTAAATAAATATGTGTCTGGATAGGAGGTCATGGGTTGAATCTCTAAAGGTCATGGGTTCGATTCCCAGGGAACACATGTACTGATAATACATGTATAACCTGAATACACTGTAAGTCACTTTGGATAAAAGCATCTGCTAAATGCATAAATGTAAATGTTGTAATTGTCATGAAAATGTCAAAATAAAAAAAAAGCACAAATTGTTTTCTTCTTATATTCTAGTAAATATTAAAATATTATGCATATAACATATATTTTTTTCCTCTTAATTTTGCAGTAAAACATGACAACTCCTTTGTGAGATTCACCCAGCGGTGTTTAATTCAACATAATCAATAATAATAATAGAGCTGTTGTCATATTACACAACACTGATTCACTGTCAAGGGACAGTTTATACTGTAATTTGACTGAAAACACCCAATTCAGAGAGACATTGACAGCAAATGTGAGATATCCGGTCTATATAAATCAATACTGAACCCTAGAAAACACCCGAGACGTATCTGGATCTGGATGAAGAAAGGGCTCCCTCATGTGGCAGCAGAAATCAGCTGGTGTTGTGTTACTCACCGTACTGGGCTTCTCTCTCCTGCAGCTCCTGCTTGATCTGGTCGTGTTGCTCCTTCATACGGCTCAGATCCCGTCCACTTCCTGTGCTCAGAGTCTTCAGCTTCCTCTCCAGCCCCTCCAGACGATCTCTCTCGCCATACGCGCTCCTGATCTCTGCCTTCAGCTCCTTCGCACTGCTGAAGTCATTTCCTGCCGCGCAGAGGTGGAAAGAGTATAAAAATATACTCAAGTAAAAGTAGCTCATTTAAAATTGTTACATTTAGAGTAAAAATTACTTAGTTACATTTTAACAATGGGAGGGAGGAAAAAATGGGATAGACCAAAGATGTCAAGTTCAGTTCCTGGAGGGCCACAGCCCTACACAGTGTAGATATTACCCTAATTAAACACATCTGATCCAGCTAAACTAATCATTTAGGCTTATTTGAAAACTACATGGTGTGTGTGTTGGAGCAGGGTTGGAACTAAACTCTTTAGGGCTGTGGCCCTCCAGGAACTGAGTTTGACACACCTGGGATATGGGCCTATAAATCTCAAACTAGGTGTTTTTAATTAAAGGAATCGGTTAATTAGAATAATAAGACATTTGGGCTGTTACCAGGCAAATTAAATCAGTATCAACTAAATTAATATTTACAATGCAGAGGAAACACAGAAGCTTCATCTGAAGTGTCGTAGATGTATTTACACTGACATTGAATGCATTTAGCCTGCAGTTACAAATGCAGAAATAATGTTTAGATATAAATAAGACATAAAATATGACCCTGGACCACAAAACCAGTCATAAGGGTAAATTTTCCTAAATTGAGATTTATACATTATCTGAAAGCTGAATAAATAATATTTCCATTGATGTATGGTTTGTTATGATAGGACAATATTTGGCCAAAATACAAATATTGAGAAAATCTCCTTTAAAGTTGTCCAAATCAGCACACTATGATTTGTGACACACTAATTACAATGTTGGATACTACATAGCATGCAAATAGGGATGTTTAAAATTAAAAGAAACACTGTAATGTTTTTCCTCAAGAAAATGCTACAATGTTAGGTCGTTGCCAGGGTGTTGCTATGCAGTCACTAGGTTGTAGCTAGGGTGGTTTGGAGTTGTATGCAAAAGTTTAATACTTGGTGTTCGGGGATTGTTCAAATATTTGTAATAGTAATAGTGATGCTTGACTTAGTAGACATGACTAGTTAAGAATTAACTAGATAAGAAACTTTGGGGTCAGTAGGATTTTTTTTTGGGGGGGGGGGGGGGAATTATATTTTCATACAGCAAGGATGCATTAAACTGATCACTGAAATATGTCACAATTCAGACTTTTTGTGTAAGAACTGTGACACATAAACTGTAACATATAAACTCGCCACAGAATAAAATAAAACCGATAACCACAACTTTCTAAGAGATCCTTTAAAATCAAATATAAATTAAATTCAGAGTTTATATATCAAAAGTCTAACTAGTGAGATAAAAACTTTATTTTTTGACAAAAATAAGCTTCCATAATTTTCAACATTGATAATAATCAGAAATGTTTCTTGAGCAGCAAATCAGTAATATTATTATGATTTCTGAAGATCATGTGACACTGAAGACTGGAGTAATGATGCTCAAAATACAGCTTTGATCACAGAAATAAATTACATTTTAACATATATCCACATAGAAAACGCTTGTTTTGAGTTGTAGTATAATTTCACAATTTTACTGTGTTTTTGATCAATTAAATGCAGCCTTGGTGAGCAGAATAGACTTCTTTCAAAATCATTAAGAATCCTTACTGCCCCAAACTTTTGAACAGTAGTGTTTGTATGCCAGTGGAGGACGGGCTGTACTTTGAGCCTGTCGTTCTGTGACAGTGACACTTTAAACAGCCTCAGGAGGCGACGGGTTCAGACGAGCAGAGGTGCGGCGGTACCTGAGATGGCCGTGAGCTTCGCCTCATGAAGAGCCAGCAGCTGTGTTTCACTCTCGCTGACCTTCCGGCGCAGACTAGAGCCCAGCCTCTGACTCATCACCACCTGAACCACGACAAACAGAGGTTACAAACCGGAGGAAAAGAGCAGGCACTCTACTTACTGAGGTTCAAGTTTAAACGAGCAATAAATTGAGTTCAAAAGATTTTTCATTTCCTCCGTCATTAGGTCCTCACATTTCTCTCCTCTTCGGATTGAGCCATACATGATAAATGCTAATGCACAACAGCTGTTAATATTCAGATATTAATATTCACATGAGTAGAAAACTGTAGAAAACTCCCAAACATTATGCTGCTAAGATGTTAAAAGGACGAAGGGCATGTAGAGGTTATGTAGAAGTTTTACACTCTAAAATAACATGAAAATATAGAAAATAAAATATATATTTATATCACAAAAAAAATAAAAATCTTAAAACACAACATTTTAAAGAGAATACATAAAATAAAATAAAAACACGTTAATACAATATACATTGTTGCCATACAAACTTTTTGTTAAGAGAACCTTTAAAATAAAAAATACAATTCTTAAATACAATATACATTTGTGCCACACAGAATTGTTTTGTTAAGATATTCTTACATAAAATAAAATCATATTTTTTAAATACAACATACATTTGTGCCACATAAGATAATATCTTGCATAAAATAAAATAAACTTAAAAACAACATATATTTGTGCCACACAGACTTTTTTGTTAAGAGAATAATAAATAAAATAAACTTTTAGTTAATTAAAAATAAACTAAAATAAAATACAAATCTTAAATATGACATACATTTGTGTCACAAACATTTTAAAGAAAATATTAAAAATGAAATAAAATATATTTGTGGCACTGAAGATTCTGGAAGCCATTAGTGATGGGCCAGATGCCCCAGCAGACCACACACTGGTGTCGAGTGGTCGAGTCTTAACTTTGATAAAGAATATCTCTTTGGTTTTGAGACGTTAGTCTTTGCAGCTTCAAGGATCTTATTTATGCACAATCATGTTTGTAAATGTTAGCATGCTACAATGTTGTCATATGACCTTATTGTGTTGCATGTCCAGTTATCAGAATGGATATTTCACATTTTATTTGGATTTTATGAAATAAAAAATATTTTGGCCAGTATAAACAAATTAGTATTTAAAAATAATGTCATTCATCAAACTGGAAATAGAAAAGAAAGACTGGAAAGTGCATTGCACTGTGTGATACAGAATCTTAAACCGTGTATAATAGTGTAAGTATCATGATAGTAAGTTATTCCATCGTACACTTTATACAGATCAGCAGCTTTTTCTAGTTTTACAGTAAAAAAACAATCTAAACATCCTTTAAACAGCATAAATATTTTACCTGAGATTGAGATTCTCTTGTATCTTATATTAAAATAAAATAATAAATAACATACATTTGTGCCACAAACATTTTGTTAATAAAGTAAAGTCAAATAAAATGCCTAGGACACGAACACATGATTAATATGTGATTAAAAAGTGGACTTACTTTAGCCGTTGTCTCTTTGATGGATAATCTCAGTGCTCGCTCTTGCTCTTGAAGTCTGGAAATAAAAGAAATTATAAATATCAGTGACGCTGAAAATGAGATTTGAACAGTAAAGTCATAAAAAATTATGGCAAATACAAGGAATAGTAATAACGATGCTTGAGTTTGCAAACAAAGCAAACAATATCGAAACATAATATACTGTGACTTAGGGTTGTTATTATTAACTGCAACTAAAATTAAAACAATAAAAAACATTTTCAATATCTGAAATAAAATAATTTTCATTACTTGAAATCAAACGTTAATTAAAATAAAATGTTAAACCATTTAAACTTTTACTATTTTATTTCAACTAGTTTCTCATTTTCAATTAGGTAAAGTTGAAGTACTAAAACTAATTAATACAAATTTAATATTTCATAGACACAATTTAAAATTTATTTTTATAATAAAAACTACAAAAGCATACAACAAAATTACTAAAACTTTAAAATTTAAGTGAAAACAGAAAATATAAAAATAAAATCTAATTCAAAATTTGAACAGAAACTGTAAAGGTATAGCAATTATTTAAAAATAAGTAAATAAAGCGTCTTCTGCTAGTAATATACTGGTTTAATAAGTGGATTAGATGTCAGTAACACAACTCTGAAATATCAGCTATTCCTCATCAAGAGCAGTTTTTGGACAGAAAAACAATATTCATCCGCAGCAGCATCTGAAAACATTAACTCTGTGGAGCCTGAAAGCAATAAAAATTCATAACCGTGTGTCTCATTTCCAGAAGGACCAGGTAAAAATACAATAAAAGAGAGAGGATTGCATGGAGAATCCACGTGGACTCAGCTGCTTCTCCTCAAAACTGACTTTAAACCAGCCCTCGGTGCAGGAGAAAATAAATCAATCCCTCAGCGGGGTTTGTTTAGCTCAGCTCAATGTTATGACCTCAATCTGCACCGTACCTCCAATAAATCTACATATGCATCAAAATCAATCTGTGAGAGACCAAACAGAGTCATGCAATCTCGAGTTCAATATTTCTCTGCTCAGAGACAGACTGAGATGACCTTTGTTTTTCACCAGAGCGTCTCCCTGAAACTCAATCCACTGAAGAGAAGATTTAACTGAGCCACGTCAGTCTCAAATGTCAACGCTAGCGAACGCTGACAGGCACATCTATAAACCATCACCTGTCGGTTTCTATTCAACATTACAGCAAAGAGCTCAAAAACAAGAGAGATGTTAATATTACTGATGCTATCACAATCAGATGATATACTCAAACTTCCACAAATAATTCATTATTAAAAGGCACAATACGTAAGATTTCCATAACAAAATATCCTCAGTTTCCACTTGTAGAAACACAAATGCTGCTGTACAGTTAAACCAAATACTTTACGGCAGTCACGAATAAAGGGAAAATGAAATGAAACGTGTTGAACGCAGCATTAAATCTGCTCAATGACGTGTTTTTACAGTGCTGCACATTATAACCAATCACACACGAGTCTGTTGAGCTTATGAATGTAATAGCCAATCAGAGGCATTCAGATGAGTTTGTTCACTGCATGCACTCGCTGACTGAATTCAGCGCTCACGTCAATTCTTTGCTTGCATTCTGTTTTTATTCGCTGTTTGAATAACTGTGGAAGGTACAGGTAATTAAAAATAAAGAAATGCATTACCTCATCCACCTTCATAGCCTCATGAAGCTTCACCTTTATTGTTTTGAAAATGTGACCTCGAGTGGCCAAAACGTACATATTGTGCCTTTATTAACCCTGATGGCATCTTATCCATAAGAACTCTTTGAATCTTAAATCTGGATGAGTACGTCATTGGAAAATAGCTGATATACAGACACCTATAAATGTACAGCAATAATAATAATAAATATTATATGTAATTAATATATGCATATTACATATGATAATATATTTAAATAAATAACATGAAATACATAGATTTATTACTGTAAATAGAAAATACAAATATAAATATTATAATCAATAATAATACAATTATTATTATTATTATTATTATTGGTGTTGTTGTTTTTTATCAATAATATATATTATAAAAAACTATAAATAAATACATAAATAAATTATTATACCATCAATAATAATGTACCTGTATAATTAAAACAATAATAATAAATAATACAATTTATATTGTTAATATATCAGTCATCATCATCGATAATGAAAAACATAATTCAATTGTAAACCCTTATTATGATAAATCATTATAACAATTGCTGCTGTTGATATCATCAATAATATACATTAACAATAAAATAATATTATCAAAAAAAATAACAACAGCAATAAAACAAATAATTGATTATTATAATTGATTATTATTTTTTTTACATAGCGCTGTTACTGCTGTTTTGCAGAATCAATGAGTTATAATGTTTTTAGCAGGTTAAAGGAATCATTTACATTGACTTTTTCTAAACCTGTATGATTTTACCTCTCAAAACTTATTTTCATTTGCACTTTTTTCAGCATCATACTTTTCCATGCGTCTTGACCATTATTGACGTGCAGGTTTGAATGCTCCGTTTCCCTCACCTCACGATCTCTGCGGGAGGAGACACGCTGATCCGAGCCCGGTGTTCAGAGCTGATGATGTCCTCCAGCGCTCGACCCATCAGCCGCAGCTGAGCCGGATCACAGGCTCTCAGGACGGGCTCCTCCAGCTCCAGCTGCTCCTCCACACATCTGCTCTGCTCCTGCAGCTCCTGCAGCCTCCGCTGAAGACCACACATCTCCTTCTGAAGAAGCACAACACAGATTCGACAACGAGTTCAGAAGGAATTCGATTTCATGCTGACAGTCCGTCATTATGCTCATATTTCAGTGATGATCATATATTTCTGTTCACCTGAATGCTCTGTTTTTCCTCTAACAGTTGCTCTCGTGTTCGAACCCGGCTCTGAGTTCTGCCTGATCCCTGATCGTCACTCGATTCACCATTTTGCCTGTTTGACAAAAATTCAAATATATTAATAATCAGCCACTGCAAAACATGACTAGAAAATGTGTTGTTGTTTTTTTACACCAGGGTTATTATATTTCTATAATTACTAGAAATAAAATAGATGTTAACTATAGAATAATAATAAAATAAAACATAAAAACATGACTAGAAAAGTGTTGTTGTTTTACACCAGGGTTATTATATTTCTATAATTACTAGAAATAAAATAGATGTTAACTATAGAATAATAATAAAATTAAACATAAAAACATGACTAGAAAAGTGTTGTTGTTTTTAAACCAGAGTTATTATATTTCTATAATTACTAGAAATAAAATAGATGTTAACTATAGAATAATAATAAAATAAAACATAAAAACATGACTAGAAAAGTGTTGTTTTTTACACCAGGGTTATTATATTTCTATAATTACTAGAAATAAAATAGATGTTAACTATAGAATAATAATAAAATAAAACATAAAAACATGACTAGAAAAGTGTTGTTTTTTACACCAGGGTTATTATATTTCTATAATTACTAGAAATAAAATAGATGTTAACTATAGAATAATAATAAAATAAAACATAAAAACATGACTAGAAAAGTGTTGTTGTTTTACACCAGGGTTATTATATTTCTATAATTACTAGAAATAAAATAGATGTTAACTATAGAATAATAATAAAATAAAACATAAAAACATGACTAGAAAAGTGTTGTTGTTTTACACCAGGGTTATTATATTTCTATAATTACTAGAAATAAAATAGATGTTAACTATAGAATAATAATAAAATAAAACATAAAAACATGACTAGAAAAGTGTTGTTGTTTTTAAACCAGGGTTATTATATTTCTATAATTACTAGAAATAAAATAGATGTTAACTATAGAATAATAATAAAATAAAACATAAAAACATGACTAGAAAAGTGTTGTTGTTTTACACCAGGGTTATTATATTTTTATAATTACTAGAAATAAAATAGATGTTAACTATAGAATAATAATAAAATAAAACATAAAAACATGACTAGAAAAGTGTTGTTGTTTTTTTACACCAGGGTTATTATATTTCTATAATTACTAGAAATAAAATAGATGTTAACAATAGAATAATAATAAAATAAAACATAAAAACATGACTAGAAAAGTGTTGTTGTTTTTTTACACCAGGGTTATTATATTTCTATAATTACTAGAAATAAAATAGATGTTAACTATAAAATAATAATAAAATAAAATAAAACATAAAAACATGACTAGAAAAGTGTTGTTTTTTTACACCAGGGTTATTATATTTCTATAATTACTAGAAATAAAATAGATGTTAACTATAGAATAATAATAAAATAAAATAAAACATAAAAACATGACTAGAAAAGTGTTGTTGTTTTACACCAGGGTTATTATATTTCTATAATTACTAGAAATAAAATAGATGTTAACTATAGAATAATAATAAAATAAAACATAAAAACATGACTAGAAAAGTGTTGTTGTTTTTTTACACCAGGGTTATTATATTTCTATAATTACTAGAAATAAAATAGATGTTAACTATAGAATAATAATAAAATAAAACATAAAAACATGACTAGAAAAGTGTTGTTTTTTTACACCAGGGTCATTATATTTCTATAATTACTAGAAATAAAATAGATGTTAACTATAGAATAATAATAAAATAAAACATAAAAACATGACTAGAAAAGTGTTGTTTTTTTACACCAGGGTTATTATATTTCTATAATTACTAGAAATAAAATAGATGTTAACTATAGAATAATAATAAAATAAAACATGAAAACATGACTAGAAAAGTGTTGTTTTTTTTACACCAGAGTTATTATATTTCTATAATTACTAGAAATAAAATAGATGTTAACTATAGAATAATAATAAAATAAAACATAAAAACATGACTAGAAAAGTGTTGTTGTTTTTAAACCAGAGTTATTATATTTCTATAATTACTAGAAATAAAATAGATGTTAACTATAGAATAATAATAAAATAAAACATAAAAACATGACTAGAAAAGTGTTGTTTTTTTTACACCAGAGTTATTATATTTCTATAATTACTAGAAATAAAATAGATGTTAACTATAGAATAATAATAAAATAAAACATAAAAACATGACTAGAAAAGTGTTGTTGTTTTTAAACCAGAGTTATTATATTTCTATAATTACTAGAAATAAAATAGATGTTAACTATAGAATAATAATAAAATAAAACATAAAAACATGACTAGAAAAGTGTTGTTTTTTACACCAGGGTTATTATATTTCTATAATTACTAGAAATAAAATAGATGTTAGAATAATAATAATAAAATAAAACATAAAAACATGACTAGAAAGGTGTTGTTTTACACCAGGGTTATTATATTTCTATAATTACTAGAAATAAAATAGATGTTAACTATAGAATAATAATAAAATAAAATAAAACATAAAAACATGACTAGAAAAGTGTTGGTTTTTTACACCAGGGTTATAATATTTCTATAATTACTAGAAATAAAATAGATGTTAACTATAGAATAATAATAAAATAAAACATAAAAACATGACTAGAAAAGTGTTGTTTTTTACACCAGGGTTATTATATTTCTATAATTACTAGAAATAAAATAGATGTTAACTATAGAATAATAATAATAAAATAAAACATAAAAACATGACTAGAAAAGTGTTGTTGTTTTACACCAGAGTTATTATATTTCTATAATTACTAGAAATAAAATAGATGTTAACTATAGAATAATAATAAAATAAAACATAAAAACATGACTAGAAAAGTGTTGTTTTTTTACACCAGAGTTATTATATTTCTATAATTACTAGAAATAAAATAGATGTTAACTATAGAATAATAATAAAATAAAACATAAAAACATGACTAGAAAAGTTTTTTTTTTTTACACCAGGGTTATTATATTACTATAATTACTAGAAATAAAATAGATGTTAACTATAAAATAATAATAATAAAATAAAACAAAAACGTTTGAAATAAAATATTTCAGCAAGTTTAACTTGATTAATTAAAACTTAACCTGAAAAAAAACTATACATATATATTTAAACACAACGAAAACTAATATAAATTTCAGAAACACATAACAAAATTACTACAACTAACAAAAATAAACATGAAAGCAAAACATATGAAAATAAAATCTTATTCAAAATATTAACAAAAACTCTAATAGTTTATTTGTGATACAAACTAACAACATTTCCAGTAATTAATATAAAGCTGAAATAAAAAAGAAAATCTTAAACTTAAAAATTAGAATGTTGTCTTGGCAACTACCTGAAATAAAATTATTTAGGTTGAAGAACTAAAATTACTGAAACTGAAACTGAAATAAAGGCAACATTTTTTATTTTCATTTAGTTTAACTTGAAGCAATAAAATAAAAGTAAACATGTAAACTTAATTAAAAAAATAGACACATTAAAAAAACAAAAAATCTAAATTACTAAAACTTTCAAATCAAAATGAAACCATGATATAAAAATCTAATCTTAATAAAAGAATGCTGTGCACATCTTTTATTATGATCATTAATATTCTAGTGTCTTTCCTATGATGAGTGTCTCTGAGCTCAGTTACAGACTCCATGCTGTACGATGATAAACATACGCAACAGGAAGTGCTGTTCAACACATTCCAGCCCCACCTGTGTGCTTCCTGTTTTAACGGGTTATATCAACTAACATGCCTCAAATACAATACAGTGACGTGTTCTGCGGTGTTAGAGGAAATCAAGACACATTTAGACATGAGACATTTTCAGAATTCAGATATGATAAAGATGTGTTAGCATCAAAAAATCAGGAAATTAATAAGTTCATTCAGCTGGGATGTATTAAATTAATCAAAAGTGACACTAAAGACATGTATGATGTGACAAAAGCTTTCTATTTTAACCCTTTAAGATTCCTGTAAAATTTGCCAAAAACGCCTAAAAAGGCATACCCAAAGTAAATTGCATGCTGTTCTTGGGCCATTTGGATGATATGCATGGTGTTGGTCTCATTTGAAAGGTGACACTCTGAGGTTTGTTTCTCAACAGTCAGAATCACTGCAAGTCTTACTGATATTGAGTAATAGCACTTTGAATACACTAAAAAAATAATTCCGCCTGCATTTGTTTTTGTAAATAGACGCCTGCAGATGACTATATCTGGGAGGTATGAGCTGGAAAATACATTGGGATCACAGAATGAAGCCTTAGCAAGCCAAATTTACCATTTGATAAACAATATATTAGAAAATTAGTGTTTTAAACATGTTTATCTAATTTTATGTCTAGACGCTTCAAAAGAAAGTACACTTGGGAGACTCCAAACGACGCTTTGTAATCAACGACACATACAATGCTGTAATTCTTGAATGCTTTAATGTACAGTCATCATTTTGGGCTCTAATGAAAGGTGACACTTAGAGCTATTCAGTTTCTCATCCAGATTCACTGTCAATAATTGCTGACACACAGTAACTGAAGCATAAACACATTATAGTGACATTTATTTATAGAATCCAAAATGTGTACACTTTTAAAATTACATATATAATTTATAATCGAAATACATTTTTTTCCTATATTTATATTTCTGTACATAGTACATTATTTTGTGTGTTTTTTCTTATATTGGTGTTATATTGCATCCCTACTGTGTTATTTCTATGTATGTCTGTACGATCATGCATGTCTGCATTATCTCAACAAAAAGTGGTCTGATAAAGACACTGATTGTACATGCTGTGTTTATTGTATCTTAAAATGGTTTACATAGTTGAAATCAAAAGAATCTCAGCTTTCCATGGATATATGATATGTTCAACTGTGTTTTTTTTTTTTTTTTGTGTCTGACGACTTTACCCTGTCACCACTAGACGTCCCGCCGGCGGGACTAAAGGGTTAAATAAACACTGTTCTTTTGAACTTTCTATTCATCAAAGAATCCTGAAAAATAACTGTTTTCAACATTGATAATAATCAGAAATGTTCCTTGAACAGCAAATCAACACATTAAAATGATTTCTGAAGATCATGTGACACTGAAGACTGGAGTAATGATGCTGAAAATACAGCTTTAAGTCACTTGACAATATATTCACACAGAAAAGAGCTATTTTAAATTGTAATATATTTCTCAATAGTCCTGCTTTTACTGAGTTGTTGAATGTTTCCAAACCTGCGGTCTGTGTCTGTCCTGTGGATGACGCTGTGGACGGCCGTTCTGAGACGCTCTAGAAATCCAGTGACCTCCGGATGTCTGGAGGGTAAACCAGGCTTAAGTGTCGCTCGCTCTCTCCTCAGGTCCTCCAGCTTCTTACCAAAACGCTCGGCTAAACACACAAACACAATTTAGACTTCAACTTTCAGCAGTCTTTCTTTGATGGGGTAACCCAGACTAAAATATACACCTGCTTATGCTCAGTTTAGGTCAGATTCAATCCAAAAACATGACAAAATACTAGACGTGTCCAAATTATTCATAAGGTAGCCCACCCTGGTGTGACCAATTTAAACCAGCCTATCCGATTAATGATCTATTATTGATTACAGCCCAAACGAGCCCCTTTGAAGCATTTGCACTTTAATCTGCAACTAAAAAACCGGAAGGAAATGTGTGTGTGTGTGTCTATGTGTGTCTATGTGTGTGTGTCTGTGTCTGTGTGTGTCTGTGTCTGTGTGTGTGTGTCTGTGTGTGTGTCTGTGTCTGTGTCTGTGTCTGTGTCTGTGTCTGTGTGTGTGTGTGTCTGTGTGTGTGTCTGTGTGTGTGTCTGTGTGTGTGTGTCTGTGTCTGTGTCTGTGTCTGTCTGTGTGTGTGTGTGTGTGTGTGTGTGTGTGTGTCTGTGTCTGTGTCTGTGTCTGTGTCTGTGTCTGTGTCTGTGTCTGTGTCTGTGTCTGTGTCTGTGTCTGTGTCTGTCTGTGTGTGTGTGTGTGTCTGTGTCTGTGTCTGTGTGTGTGTGTGTGTGTGTGTGTGTGTGTGTGTGTGCGTGTGTGTGCGTGCATAAGACAGACAGTACAAAACAAAACAAACACAACTGACCCACTTTACACACACACACACACACATACACGCGCACACACACACACATGCACACACCAGGGTCTGGGGAAAGACTATTTATGCAAGTCACAAGGTGCATCATGCTCAAAAGAGGGAAATAAGACTTCCAGCTGACAAATGCAAGTCAATCATCTGATCTGATAAAGAAGAAGTTTAAGAAGACTCTCCAGACACACACTGGAGATACAGAGGGTACTTTTGAGAACAGTAACTCAGAGCGAGTAATGAAGCGAAGGATGAAGGAATTACACAGTCAAATCAAATCAGTCACACCGTTGCTTCACTCCATGAGCAGCACACTGGGCCTGAGTGATAACTGTGTTCATGACCAGCAGATGACGTTGTTCAACACTGAATCAGATCCATCTCCATGTTATACTAATACTGTTTGAAAACAGCATACTACAAAAGTTTTTGGTCATATTTTCTGTTATATGTACTCATGAAAATATATTTGTTATTATTTTATGTATGTTTTCACTTCCAAGTTAACGTTTTCAAGTTTATTAATTTTGTTGTGCTTTTGGTCATTTGTATTATTTTTTTTTGTTTTAAAATAATCTAAATAGTGTTTATTCATTTTTAACTTTTGTGATTTTTTTTTTTTACTTTTTTTGTGAATCCCCTTTATTTTTTAATATTTCTATTTTATCCATTAAGCTATTTAAGTATTTTGAGAAATGTTGCCTTAGAAACTGAAATAACAATAATACATTTCATTTTTGATATAATATATTATATTCAGCTAATGTTTATTTCAAGGAACACTTTTCTTCATGGTTTTAGTTTTAGTAAAAAATCAAATCATCCTGATGCAAAGATACACATTTGAAATGGGATCTTACTCTTTATAAATTCAGTGTATAGTATGCATGTTATAAACTCCTGAAATAAAATAAGCAGAATGTAATGCACCAGTATGAACTGTTCAGCATCACGGAGTCAGACGAGCTGGATTGTGTGTCCCTGTGTGATGTAGAAAGGGAATATTCCTGCTATCACGAGCTAATGTTTTCTGGTCTGGGTTAAGGTCACTAGCGCTGAGTACTGACTATCAGCTGGGTGTGTTTGAATCACATGTGATGAAACCGTCTGGACTTATATGGACTGTGCTGATATATATAATGTGATCATACTTTTAGATTAAACGTGAAGCAATGGCTACATCATTTATTCAGTTGTTAGTGTGCTAATATATTTTGGAATATTAAATCCATTCATATTTACACCTAATATACACAAACTATCAGCTAGAGAAGTCATTATGCTTCATCAAGTAAATGATCAAACAACACTGAGCATGTAAATGTCTGACCTGTGTCATAATCATCATCCAGAAGCGCTTTGTGCTGTAGTCTCTGAAGCTTCATCATTATGGACTCGATCTATAGACGGGAAAACATTGTCAAACATTTCAAACTAATGTTAAAGATTGTGAGTAATACTGTCAAGAGATGAATCGCATCCGAAATAAAAGTCTGTGTTTACATAATATATGAGTGTGTACTGTGTATGGTTATTATGTACATATAAATACAAACACATGCATGCATATTTTTAAGAAAAATAGTAGGTTTATATATTAAATATATTGATATACAATACATGTAAAATGTATATTGTATGTGTGAGTATTTGTGACCCTCTCTGTGAAAACCCAGCTAAAGTCATTTTTTTTGTAATTTGTTTTTTTTCTACAAAAATCATTCTTCATATGGAAAAGAACATACTGTGTAAATTTAACCTTTATATATTTAATATTGACTGAGTAAGGTAAAGTCAAAGATTGAAATTATAGTGAAATTAATGGTAGAAATCAAACTTTGATGCTTGTTTTCTCATAATTAGGTTTTGAGACTTCAGCCTGGATTTCACAGAGAGAGTCACATTTATATACAAAGTACACATACATATATTATGTAAAATAAACTAGTATTTTGTATGCGATTAATCGAGATTAATTGCTTGAAAGCACTCATTGTGAGAAAAATAAATATAGCAGCATCTGCACCAAATTTCATATTTTTGCTCAGTTTGGGCCTCAGAATAAAAATAAGCTGTTTTTTTTCTTCGCGTATTCTCACTATTATCAGAATATATGAGCCATAAAAGACTGATGTAAAAAAATAAGATACAAAACAAAAACTAATTTTGTTTAGATTTTGTCTAAATGTTTGCTAAAACTATTCCATTTAAATACTCAGATGTTTCTGACTATAATTTCATGTTAGTCACTTAAACAGGGTTTATGTGAAAGCAGACCTTTCTACGACGGCGTTTTAGTGCCACATAAAAAAAATAAAAAATCTAAGATTACGAGATTAAAGTCGTAATATTTCGAGAATAAAGTCGAAACTACGAGAAAAAAAGTCGAAATGTTACGAGAATAAAGTCGAAATGTTACGAGAATAAAGTCGAAATGTTATGAGAATAAAGTCGTAATATTTCGAGAATAAAGTCGTAATATTTCGAGAATAAACTCGTAGTAATACGAGATTAAACTTGTAGTAATACGAGATTAAACTCCTAATATTTTGAGAAAAATCACAGAATTGCTAGAAACAATGGATGTGGAGGATTTGGTTAAATCCTACTTTAGATTAGGATTTAGCAATAAGGAAATTCTTTGTCTTTTGGCGCATCAGCACGGAGTTATAATTAGTAAAAGGACGCTGCAGCGGTTATGTAGGAAACTTAATTTATTCAGAAGAAAAATAACGACGTCGCCAGTACTTCAGCCGGGGTCCCAACGCGTTGTGGCATTATGGCATATTCGGAGACGTCGAGCGCGCGGAAGTTCAACTCCTTCAGGGTCGATTTCTTTGATCACCATCCTCATAGTCTCTTGAGAAACAACATATCCTCTTCGAATAGCATGCAGATGTAACCATCGATGTCCTTGGAGTCGACCACTGGTCGCCATCTCAGACCGCACAAAAGAGGCAATTTCCTCAATGTCTGTCTGATTTTTTCTTCTGAATAAATTAAGTTTCCTACATAACCGCTGCAGTGTCCTTTTACTAATTATAACTCCGTGCTGATGCGCCAAAAGACAAAGAATTTCCTTATTGCTAAATCCTAATCTAAAGTAGGATTTAACCAAATCCTCCACATCCATTGTTTCTAGCAATTCTGTGATTTTTCTCAAAATATTAGGAGTTTAATCTCGTATTACTACGAGTTTATTCTCGAAATATTACGACTTTATTCTTGAAGTGTTTCGACTTTATTCTGGTAATATTACGACTTTATTCTCGAAATATTACGACTTTATTCTCGTAACATTACGACTTTATTCTCGTAACATTACGACTTTATTCTTGTAACATTACGACTTTATTATCGTAACATTACGACTTTATTCTCGTAACATTACGACTTTATTCTCGTAACATTACGACTTTATTCTCGTAACATTACGACTTTATTCTCGTAACATTTCGACTTTATTCTCGTAACATTTCGACTTTATTCTCGTAACATTTCGACTTTATTCTCGTAACATTACGACTTTATTCTCGTAATATTACGACTTTATTCTCGTAACATTTCGACTTTATTCTCGTAACATTTCGACTTTATTCTCGTAACATTTCGACTTTATTCTCGTAACATTTCGACTTTATTCTCGTAACATTTCGACTTTATTCTCGTAACATTTCGACTTTATTCTCGAAATATTACGACTTTATTCTCGAAATATTACGACTTTATTCTCGTAACATTACGACTTTATTCTCGTAACATTTCGACTTTATTCTCGTAACATTACGACTTTATTCTCGTAACATTTCGACTTTATTTTCGTAACATTTCGACTTTATTCTCGTAACATTACGACTTTATTCTCGTAACATTACGACTTTATTCTCGTAACATTACGACTTTATTCTCGTAACATTACGACTTTATTCTCGTAACATTACGACTTTATTCTCGTAACATTTCGACTTTATTCTCGTAACATTTCGACTTTATTCTCGTAACATTTCGACTTTATTCTCGTAACATTTCGACTTTATTCTCGTAACATTTCGACTTTATTCTCGTAACATTTCGACTTTATTCTCGTAACATTTCGACTTTATTCTCGTAACATTTCGACTTTATTCTCGTAACATTTCGACTTTATTCTCGTAACATTTCGACTTTATTCTCGTAACATTTCGACTTTATTCTCGTAACATTTCGACTTTATTCTCGAAATATTACGACTTTATTCTCGTAACATTTCGACTTTATTCTCGTAACATTTCGACTTTATTCTCGAAATATTACGACTTTATTCTCGTAACATTTCGACTTTATTCTCGTAACATTTCGACTTTATTCTCGTAACATTTCGACTTTATTCTCGTAACATTTCGACTTTATTCTCGTAACATTTCGACTTTATTCTCGTAACATTTCGACTTTATTCTCGTAACATTTCGACTTTATTCTCGTAACATTTCGACTTTATTCTCGTAACATTTCGACTTTATTCTCGTAACATTTCGACTTTATTCTCGTAACATTTCGACTTTATTCTCGTAACATTTCGACTTTATTCTCGTAACATTTCGACTTTATTCTCGTAACATTTCGACTTTATTCTCGTAACATTTCGACTTTATTCTCGTAACATTTCGACTTTATTCTCGTAACATTTCGACTTTATTCTCGAAATATTACGACTTTATTCTCGTAACATTTCGACTTTATTCTCGTAACATTTCGACTTTATTCTCGAAATATTACGACTTTATTCTCGTAACATTTCGACTTTATTCTCGTAACATTTCGACTTTATTCTCGAAATATTACGACTTTATTCTCGTAACATTTCGACTTTATTCTCGAAATTATTACGACTTTAATCTCGTAATCTTAGATTTTTTTATTTTTTTATTGGACTAAAAGCGAACGTACCTTTAGGCATCAAATTAAAAAACAAATTATATTGCTTAAAAATTTTTATTCAGTTCAGTCATAATATTTCGAGAATAAAGTCGAAACTACGAGTAAAAAGTCGTACGTTACGAGAATAAAGTCGAAACACTTCGAGATTAAAGTCGTAATATTTCGAGAATAAAGTCGTAATGTTACGAGAATAAAGTCGAAATGTTACGAGAATAAAGTCGAAATGTTACGAGAATAAAGTCGAAATGTTACGAGAATAAAGTCGAAATGTTACGAGAATAAAGTCGAAATGTTACGAGAATAAAGTCGAAATGTTACGAGAATAAAGTCGAAATGTTACGAGAATAAAGTCGAAATGTTACGAGAATAAAGTCGAAATGTTACGAGAATAAAGTCGAAATGTTACGAGAATAAAGTCGAAATGTTACGAGAATAAAGTCGTAATATTTCGAGAATAAAGTCGTAATATTTCGAGAATAAACTCGTAGTAATACGAGATTAAACTCCTAATATTTTGAGAAAAATCACAGAATTGCTAGAAACAATGGATGTGGAGGATTTGGTTAAATCCTACTTTAGATGAGGATTTAGCAATAAGGAAATTCTTTGTCTTTTGGCGCATCAGCACGGAGTTATAATTAGTAAAAGGACACTGCAGCGGTTATGTAGGAAACTTAATTTATTCAGAAGAAAAATAACGACGTCGCCAGTACTTCAGCCGGGGTCCCAGCGCGTTGTGGCATTATGGTATATTCGGAGACGTCGAGCGCGCCGAAGTTCAACTCCTTCAGGGTCGATTTCTTTGATCACCATCCTCATAGTCTCTTGAGAAACAACATATCCTCTTCGAATAGCACGCAGATGTAACCATCGATATCCTTGGAGTCGACCACTGGTCGCCATCTCAGACTGCACAAAAGAGGCAATTTCCTCAATGTCTGTCTGATTTGTTCTTCTGAATAAATTAAGTTTCCTACATAACCGCTGCAGTGTCCTTTTACTAATTATAACTCCGTGCTGATGCGCCAAAAGACAAAGAATTTCCTTATTGCTAAATCCTAATCTAAAGTAGTATTTAACCAAATCCTCCACATCCATTGTTTCTAGCAATTCTGTGATTTTTCTCAAAATATTAGGAGTTTAATCTCGTATTACTACGAGTTTATTCTCGAAATATTACGACTTTATTCTCGAAATATTACGACTTTATTCTCGTAACATTTCGACTTTATTCTCGAAATATTACGACTTTAATCTCGTAATCTTAGATTTTTTTTTTTTTTTTATGTGGCACTAAAACGCCGTCGTACCTTTAGGCATCAAATTATAAAAAATAAATTATATTGCTTAAGTTTTTTTTTCTTACGCCAGTGGCAGATATATGTTCATGCTCTAAGCATAAACTCACTTAATTTTGATAATTTTTTCAGAAAACAAGACCTAATATCTGAATATCTAAAGTAAATGTCATCTTTATATAAGAATGTTTAGATATTTGTACTGGAAAACTTTATAAACAAGTATAAAATCATTTTTTGCAGAGCAATAAAACTAAGCAAACACTATAAAACATCCAGTAAGATGTATTTCCTAGCTATCCTAAACATCATCGTGTCGTACTGACCTTGGTGTTCGTGCGATTGTTCAGCAGACAGTCTTGCAGAACATCCTCGTACTTCTTTATCACACCGTCTCGACTCTGATCTGAGGACGGGGTCGTGCTGTCGTAGCCCGACGTGACCGAGGAGGCCGAGTCTAACGAGTCAATCGAGAACGAAGACGTGACTTCAGTGTCCAGAGAGCCCGAGTCAGAGTCCTGGATGCGTTCTGACGTCATGGAGGACGAAACCTGTACATCCAGGTCTGCTAGCCACAGCTCTCGGTCCAATAACAGACTTTTTTGTTGACCAATGGAGCAAGGTGAATTGCTTAGTGAGAACGCCTCATGTTCTGATTGGCTAATCGGAACAGTGCTGATCTCTGATTGGCTGTGTGCAGTGTGAGGTTCTAAAGCACCAGAGCTCAATGTTTCAGACTTCAGTCGGTCCCATTCAGATTGTGTACTCGCAGATTTCTTTGTGCTCACATCTAATAGATCGCTAGTTTCTAGCGACTGCTGAATGAAACTGAAGCTGGAATTGAAAACGCTGCACGATGGCATTGGGGAGTTTTCCTCATCGTCGCACAAACGGTGAGTTTCAGGAGAATCCTGGCCGTCGTTACTCTTGAAAACCTCCTTCAGCCATCGCTCACTGGGGCTGCTGGGTAATTTAGAAGCGCTCTTCTGAGTGCTCTCACTAATAGACGAGGCAGAATCGGTTTGTGAATGTTCTCGTTCAGAGTCACATGACTGGTTAAGCGGCTCCGAGCGCATGTATCCCGGCCGTCTGAAGCTCCTCCTGCGATGGCTTCCCGCTGCCGGCGTCGGACTCTCACCACCTGTTGAGAACAGATTACCGATTAAACGTCTTAAGTCGTGATAATAAACCGTGAAAGGTGCTTTATAGCTGGACATCCAACATTTAAACTCTCACAATGGCATATCTGTAAACAAATAATGAGCCATGACAGCTGCCGCCATGCGTTTGAGTGATGAAATCTCCCCGTGATCAGTGTGTCAAACACAATACAGCTGTTGAGACACTGTAAAAACAACTATAAGAGTTTAATAACGGTGTAAAGATATCATTTAAATATAAAAAGATGGACATTTTAATAACATGGTCATCATTAAATATACTTTTGTAAATGTTCTTTTACATTTAAAAATGTACATTTTCTGTACATCTTACATTTAAAACCATTTTACATTTAAATTTAGCACATTTGTATGCTTACATTTTTTGTAAACTTTTAGATTTTTTAATATTTGAAATGAATTTACTTAAATGCATTTTTTATGTGCTGACTGATATTTGTGCAAACGATGCTCAGATTTGTTTACATTCTATATTTATATATATATATATTTTAGGGCTGTCAAAAAAAATGCATTTTGAATATTAGTCGAACTTAAAATAAAAATCCACATTGGAAAGCAACGTGTCTGTCAGTGGCGCACGAGCTGCGATGAAGATGAAGGTAGGTGTCGATGCATTTGAATGCTTCTTTTAGCCTGTCCGGTTGAACACACTGGATACATTGTTCAGTCAAAATACTGTGGAATAAGAGAGCATCAATGCGGAGGTGTTTAAGTCAAAACTGGAACCAAGCCGTTCACACAGAACGCATATTTATCGCATTTTCTAGAGGGACATCTATCAGCGTTGCACTCGCGTCTCGCAAAAGAGAGTTGGATATTTAGAAGGCCATTTAAAATGATTACAGGTCTAACTTTGAAAAAACATGTCTCAAAACGTTATGGCGGGACGGGTCTCTCCCCATTCCACTGTAACTCATGTTTTTAAATGAAAAGTAACGTTACTCTTTGTGATTGGTTTTCTGTGCTTTGTATTAAACTCTGTATATGCATGATGCAATTATTCAACACATTATTCAAAGGTAGTTGTGTTATTTTAGGCTTTGAAGAACCGTAGATTAGTAATATTTTGCTCGATGCGTCCTCTTGTGGCCTCAGGAGGGAAGCCAAAAGTTTTTTTTCCCCAACTGAAATTATGCCTTTTAAATTTGAAAATAATTCAAATTTTAATCATATAAAAGTATTATAGTATAAATAGTATAAAATTCTAATTTAGTTTTTCAGATATTTTGACAGCGCTAATGTATATATATATACACACACACACACACACACACACACACATACACATGCATACATACATACACACAAACATGGAGAGACAGAGAGATTATATTTAATCTATAATCTATATATAATTATATATATATATAAGCAATTTGAACCAGTATAATTTAGCATAATTGAGATACCACTATAGTGTATTAATACTTTTAATACATTTTTAGATGTTTATTTATTTTATATCTTCCATTTACATTTTAATTTTAGTTAAAGTAAAAAAAAAAAAACGTTTTTTGTAATTATTATTAGTTTTTATTTCAGTATTTCAAGTTAAATGAAATGAAAATGACAAATACTTCACTTTAAAATTAATATCAAATACAAATATTACATATACTAAAACTAAATTAACACATTCATTAAATAAATTAAAATAAATAGTGTTTGCAGTAAGCCTAAAGAGTTGTTTTATAGTAAATTAAACAAGATTGTGACTAATTTGATACTCTATTGAGATCAAACTATGAAAGCAACATCTGAGTAATGAACTTTCCTCTGGGCGAGTAAAAGAGCCAAAATCAGTTCAAATGCATAGAAGACAACCCATCATTAAATGATGAATGTACTGAAAACCTCTCAAACGGTCTCTTTGTCTGCAGCTGTGATTGGCTCTTTAAACACATTTCCCACAATGCCTCACGGCAGCGAATGCAGAGAGAGAACAGCTGCAGGTCAATGTCTCTCTCGCAGATCTTTCAAACACAAACACACTCACATGAGAGGAATAACACTGATTTCTACACCGTCAAACGGGGTGCAAATAGTTTCCCCTCAAAATAGGTCTTAAATATGACAAGAAAAATGATGCCAAAGAATCTCTTTCTATCTCCTGGCATTGCAATCTTTCACCATAATTTACACGGAGCTAATGAAGAGCAGATGAAGTCACTGCTGAAGAAGTTTTCTGGAGAGAGGAAGAGATGATTGAGCGAGAGACATCCTCTGAAGACTTGGACAAGAGGAGGCTATTGAGCAGGGATTCCCAAACACTTACTACCTTTTACACAAAACTGCACATTTAAGTTAATATTTCAATCATTAAATTTAACGACACACTTGCATGCCAAGATCTCTGATGCTAATATAGTCACATGACCAGTCATATTTAAAGTCACTTCTATTTATGACACGTATATGCATGTTCCGGATTGTTGTTTAAAGAAACTAGAACATTGTTTATGCTGTAAATTTGATTATGAATAATTCAATTCCTGCTCTACAGAAAACAATAGTGTTAGTGTCAATGTTGATTCAATTCAGTTCAATAACATTGTAGACGTTATGCATTAGATGCAAAGTTCATTATTCAGCACAATTCATTATTATATTACTAAAAATGAATTATCTTTTATACCATAAAGGGCTATTTTTACTGAACAAGGCAAAAGAGGAAGGTTTGCTAGAAGTTTTAATAGAGCTGATATTCCAAGTCGTCTTATTTCCTGAAGTAAATTAAAAATAACATGGCTTGGCACACGATATATTCAGATAATGTGTTCATCTGGAATTCAAAATAAATGAATACTAGTGGAAGAAATCCTCTTCTTCTACCGCACGCTCTCTGTTCAGTGCCTCTATAGCAACACATTGCACACACTTCAAGTGTAAAACAGTTTAGGACATGCCTTTTTTGGGTCTTCTCTTTTGCACTCAACGGAGGCGGTCGCATTTTTTCTCTCCCCGTCCTCACCCTTTTTTTTTTTTTGACCCATATAATGTATTGCTGGCTGTTGCTACAAATATACCCCAGCGACTTAAGACTGCTTTTGTGCTCCAGGGTCACAATTGTCCATGTTTCACTCCGCGGCTCGCTATGCTTTCAAATAATTTTTTCATCTCGAGCAAGAGACTTTATGACATTCATGTTACATGATTTGACAGTTTTTTACATATGGGCGACAGCACCGCATTACAATAAATTATCATTCATGTTTTCATAGCCGCTGGCCAAATTCAAAACTAAACTAAAATGAAATCATCTTTGAGAGCAAGGGTCCCCTGGTGTTTCGGGGGCCCTACACAGCTTGCATATTCTGCGAATTGGGAGGATCGGCTCGGAGTGGTACCCATGCAAAAGTAAAAGTGTATTACTTATGTGGTTGTTAAGGTGACCTAAATGGTTGCTAGGTGGCTGTTAGGTATTTCTTATGGTCTCAAGTGAAAATAATCCACATTATGATCAATTCTGCTCAAAGTTCAGATTAAAATTCAGCTGTAAAGCAGCTCTACATCACTGTAAAAAGTGATAAGTTGACTTAACTTAAAAAAATTGAGGAAACCCATTGCCTATGATAAAAAAAAGTAAGTTAAGTGACCTTGACATTTCACTTAAGTAATTTTTTATTATTATTTACTTAATTTTTAAACAACTGGTTTCCTCAATTTTTTTAAGTTAAGTCAACTTATCACTTTAAGCAATAGTGTCAATATTTGGCTCAATTGTCCAATTTTTTAAACTGTCAAATTGCTCCTTTATTGTGCAATTGTGGGATTTTTTTATGTCCAACAGGTGCAAATTTCTACAGTGTTTTTCTCAACAACACGCATGATTTGAGAAATCATTTAGCCAATGTCTAGAGCACTAAGAGGTTTAATCACATCCTCAAATATATAAAAACACCAAGTATGTGCAAGAGAAATAGATGTTTGACTTGGCAAACACTACTAATTATTGATAAACAGTTTAACCACTAACAGACACACCACACAAGCTTCAATCAATATTGCCATGGTTTTCCAGTGAGAGAAACATGTGTGTTTACCTTCGTCGATTAGAGAGGCCCTCTCCAAACACACTTCTGCTTTCCTTGACCTCCCATTGGCTGCTCATGAGCGTTTTACACACACGACGGTATGCGGAGGAGAGCATGAAGAGGAAAAGGGAATGTTTGAGGAGAAAACACCAACCCGTTTCCTTTGAGCCGATTCACCACTCTTACACATGCATGTACAGTGGGACTCATCCAGTGACGGCAGCGTTTGAGGAAGTGAGAGTTCGATGCTCATTTTCTGCAATTCTTTTCCTCGTTCCTTTTTAACACAGACTCTCAAGTGACTGTGAGACCAAGCTCAGCTCTCTGTGTGCCCACAACAACCAAAACACTGTTCACAGCAGTGTTTGTACCGTTAACTAAAGCCACAGCTGTGTTCACCGAAATAAAATATTACATCAAAACTTAAACTGAACAAAAATATTGAAATGTTGCAATCTAACTTAAATATCTGAAAGTAGAAGTTCTAGTATTGCTAACTGAAATAAAAATACTTAGAAATCTTTTTTATATATATTGTAAGTCCCCAATTATAAGTCACTTTGGATAAAAGCATCTGCTAAATGAAAAATTTTAAAATATAATTGTAAAAAACAAACACTACTAAAAATGATTAAAGCACATAAAATTATTAAAAACAAAACTTAAATTAAAATGAAAACTAGGGCTGTGACGGTGGCAGATTTTTACCACCGCGGTGGTAATGGACCAACTTAATTTAGCCTACTCAACATGTTAACATTTATTTACTAAACTTTTTTTTGCTGTTTTCTAACAGTTTGGACTTGAATAAAGAAAGAAAACTTGCACTTAACCTTTTCAGAGGCATTTTGCATAGACGGATATTGTGATGTATCATTATAGGATTTTCTAAAAATATATTGATTAATCGCAGAATTGCTGTATCGAGATATTATCGTGAGCCATGTATCGTGATTATATTGTCTTGTGAGGTACCGAGAGAGAGAGAGAGAGAGAGAGAGAGAGAGAGAGACCGAGAGAGAGAGAGAGATAGAGAGATAGAGAGATAGAGAGATAGAGAGATAGATAGATAGATAGATAGATAGATAGATAGATAGATAGATAGATAGATAGATAGATAGATAGATAGATAGATAGATAGATAGATAGGACAAAAGAAACCCTCCGTACTGCATTTAAATTTAGCTACAGCTGCACTTCTGCTAAAGTTCTGGCAAAACTCTCGACGCACTTCCTGTTCGCTCACAGTGGAGACACAAACAGCTGAAAATCACTTGACACACACACACACACACACACACACACACACTCTCCTAAACCATGTGAACGGAGGAAACTGTTTGAACATAAACAGCTTTGAACATCAACAAATCTGACGACAAAAGAAAACAAGAACCATGAAACTTAACAGAAAATAAATCAAAATAACTTCTTGTAATAGAATTAGTTCTCCCAAAAAGGACAATTCTTGTCATCACTCACCCTCATGTTGTCCCAAGCCCACGTTTGACATAAATTGTCAAACAACATTTTCAGCAAGAATTAAGACCCTCTTTGCTTTCAAAATATGAAAATAACAGTGTGAACTTCTGATAAATATCTAATTTTGTGTTTCACAACAAAGAAAGAAAGACATACAAGTTTGGAACAAGGTAAGGGGGGGGGGGGGGTGTTAAATAATGACAGAATTTTAATTTCTGGATTAACTTTTCTTTAAAACTCTTTCATGCACTACATGCCGATCCACATGGAAAAACAGATAAAGATGCTCAAACTGGCCTTAACACCTGAATCATGGATGTAAAAACAGAATAGTGACTTTGACAGATTGACAACACAGATGCATCTAAGCAGCTTCTCTCCGTCATGCCATGCCAACTGCTGATAAACGCTCGCAAAGCTGTCCCGTAAGTGTTTTACTGCATACAGATAGATTCTCAATGTTTGCTCGAGTTACTCTCCACATCGAGTCGAGTGTGTTTACATGAGTTTCACGTTTCTCCATGAGCCGCCTGCCTGTGGGCACCATCAATATTACGTCTGAAAGCCAGATCTGAATTTCAAAGGGCTGTTATGACTGGAAAGGTTGGTTAAACTCAGTGAAAACTTATTTAACCTTCTGATGGATGTCTAAAAAATAATTCAACCGCTAAACCACTGTTTGCTGAGCTTTGATGTGGGAAGAGATGGCAGCGAAAGGAATAAAGGAAAGCACTGCGTTCCCAAAGATCATATTGCACATTAGAAATCAAAACATGAGGCTTAATGTTCAGAAAACATCCCATTAGTCACAGTAAAAAATACTGTGGGGCAGAGTGATGATAACAGCATGGTAATTTGATAACATGGAACTTAATCAAACAGTAATAATATGGACAAAAACAAGGTAACATTATCATAGGACATTGATATACACAATAGTGCTTAATGACTACCATATTTATCGTGGTGAGGGCACTGGTGTCCTTGTCCTGTGGTAGCTGTAGCATCATCCAAGAGGTGGTGGTTTAGGAGAGACCCCCCCCAAATGATTGTAAAGAGCTTTGGGTGTACAACAATACACAATAAAGCGCTATATAAATGCATCATTCATTCAATCATAAGGCCTACTTTTTTGTTAGTGTCTCAATTTATTAGTGTATATGGTACAAACATTAAATTAGATGATTTATTTAGCATATAGCCTACTAAAAAAGGCTTTCAAGCCATTTTCACTCAGAAATTGAAAGTAAATTTCACACATAGTTGCAATTAGTATATTGGAGGTAGAAAGATTAAAACTTACCCCAACAAACTTTGAAAAGTCATTTTTACAGTATACTAAACTATTTTCATGCAATGCCAATCTACATCAAGAAGCAACTTTAAAGAATACCCTGGTACAACCGTCAATAAACAGTGCTTATCATTCCCAATAAAACACAGTAATACCGTGGTATTGATAATTCATTACTGGTGTTTCATTTTATGACAGCACTAAACACATCATCAGACTAACCGAGTGCCAAGCAGTGATAAGGTACATCAGGGAATATGGTATGTTCTTACCTGTCCTCACAGCAGCACACCGGTGACACGCGGAGTCGGTGTCAGTTTGAGAGTTGTTTTCCACCCTGATCATTCCTGCGAACATCATGACTGTTAAACCGCTAAATGCACGGAAGTATACAGTAGTTAGTCGGGGTCAGTTAAACGCCAAACGCCGCGCGAGTCATTCTCCGACGGGCAGCGCGTGCACCGAACGCCGTTCACTTTCCTTCAGAAATAATACGAATTATTTGTTTGCACTTTCCACTTAACAGTCCGCAAATAGCTGGGTTGTCAGATATATGATCTTAATCGACGTTTGAATAACAAAGAGCCACATCAAATCCAACTCTGCGACGTGAAGGGCGAGTTTCCTGTGAGAGGGAAACCCGAGGAATGCTCGCGTTTGTGCTGCTCTGTATAATTCAGAGAAAGTATTTCTGATTCTTTGTTTTATTTCCGTTATCCTCTGGGAAAGTGAAGCCCCAGCACAAGCAGACGAGAGCCGGATCACAGCCGCACTTTGTCCCGTTATGTGTCGTGTCGTGAAGTGAAGGAGTTTCTGTGACGTCTGCTGGAATTTGACTCCTCTGATTCACAGCAAAGCAAAACTCCCAACAACTGCATCCACTGGACGACGTCGAGTTTGCACATGTCACTTATCTTACAGTCATGACAAAATACCAAACCAAAGCCATTTCTTGTAACAGAGATGCAAACAGGTAAGAACCGGGGGCATGCTCCACATGGATTTTTTTTTAAAGATATTTGTTTTACATGCTCATTTGAAGTTACTTTAAGGTATTTTTAAAAACTATTACTTTATATGTCCAAAACTGTAATCAATCTCTCTCTCTCTCTCTCTCACACACACACACACACACAAAATAAAAATAGCATATTGTTGCAACCTTTTAGAAAAATCAAGGTTTAATATATTTGGTCAAAATCAAAGATGAAGTACTATGCAGGTTATTTTTGGCTGATTAGATGGCAAGGCTGACCTAAAATGCAAAATATTTGCCCTCTTTCTATTCACTGTTCCCACAAATCAGACCTCAAATACATAAAATATTACCCTTTTTAGGCATAGTTTGTTAAAGAGTACAGAAAATACTACCAAAAATTACTAGCAGTTGTTAAGAGGTTATCACTCATACTTTTCCAATACAAGACCTGTCTACCTTTTCATAGCTGAATATAAAAAGTTATGACCAGTCTGCAACTGGCCCCAGTTCTTTATTTATTCTTGTAAGGTCACAAGGACCACCCCCAGTTCTTTACTACCCCCCCCAAAAAATACTTTCTCATCGGATCTAAGCAAATCTCATCGGTGACCTATTTTAATCTCAAAAAAGTGATTCAGTTTGCATCTATGTTGTAAAGATGCACATCAAATCAAAACATTTCACAAAACAGAAGTGTGTTTGGTTTGAAATTGTGTTAAATGAAACCTGAAACGCACCTGTGGTTGCTTTGCTAGGACACCCATGTGTGAACTTGAGGACAACTGACTTCATTTATCCCCAAACATCACCAAAGCGCCAGCTGAGCAAAGACATTGAGCTAAAATAATGAAGAAAAGTAAAAACACGCATCCTGCAGCAATTGAGACACAGATACAGATAGGCCTACTTGATTTTATTGGAATTTTATTTACATTTCGTGAACCAATTTCTGAAAAACCTGCTACTTGTAACTGTAACCGTATAACACGCATTGGATCATTATTTTAGATTTGACAAGACAATAAATGTCAAATCTATGCTATATATTCAACAATATACAATAAAGTAATAAAACCGACAATAGTAAAATATACATCAAAAGACATTGGTAGGCTAAAGCCTATTCCCAACTAAGTATATTCTAAGAACATTTAGCTAATGTTCCCTTTATGAAAATGTTATTCCAGAATGTTCAAAATGTCCATTTAAAAAAAAATGTTTACAAAACATTTCTCTGGTTATGTGAATGTTAAAGAGGAGTAGTTAGGACACGGTGTTTGGGTAACATTTCATTTGATTTTTTTGTGAACATTATGGGAATGTTACATTTGAATGTTCTCTTAACCATCTTAGATGAAGGTCCAAGTTCTGTGCAATGTTTCATAGATAATAAATTTATAATGTAAAAACCAGATAACTTTGAACGAATGTTCTATTAATGTTACTAAAGAATGTTGCCACACTCTAAAAAACGCTGGGTTAAATACAACCCAGCGCTGGGTAAAATATGGACAAAACCAGCGGTGGTGTTGTTTTCAACCAACAGTTGGTTAAATGTTTAACCCAACCTTCTGGGCAGTAACCCAACCGCTGGGTCAAAAACAACCCAATCGCTGGGTTTGTCCATAAGTTACCCAGCACAGTATTTAACCCAGCATTTTTTTAGAATGCAGAACACTTGCCAAAGTTCTGAGAATATTTCCTGTTATCTGGGTTATGATATTTTAAGCTTCAAAGCAGATTTGAGCAGTTCTGGTTGTGTTTAACAGATGTCTGGGTTGAAGCTGTTCTGTAACTGGATGGTTTTGCCTATACTCTTAATAAATGTATAGTTTACATAAACGTTAAACTAAGAGATTTTCATTCAGTCATCGTTAAGTATAAACTGGAATAATAAACGGTCTTTAATAATCAGACATCTGATCCGTTTGCCAAATGCAGTCACTGCTTGAATGTGTTCCTGTTGTGTGTCTTTGTCTCGTTCAGTCCCAGGAAGCAGCATCAGTGAGCGGACGAACAGAGCCGCTCTTTGTGTTGTGCTCTATAGTCAGTGGAAAGTCTCATTCCAGGCCTGTGTGTGTCTCATAATGGTTTAATTGAGCTAAACTGCCCAGAGCGTCCGAATCAAAGTCTCTTACTGAAGCAGCTAAATCAAATTAACATCTGATCTCGTGACTTTAGGACCTAGTGTGAACAACTGAACCAGCAAATGACAGTTCCTTTGAATGAATGATGCATTTATACAGCGCTTTATTGAGTATTGCTGTACACCCAAAGCGCTTTACAATCATGTGTGGGGGGGGGTCTCTCCTCAACCACCACCAGTGTGCAGCATCCAGCACTTTTGTTGTCAATGTGAGTGAATATCTGACATATTTCAGAATATGATTATGAGGTATTTGATACTTTAACCTTTGCTGACACATGAAAGTCAAACACACTACCAGTCAAACTCTGTTTTTCTTTGACTTTTTTCACATTTTATAGTAATCAAGTCATCAAAACTATGAAATAACACAAATGGCATGGTTCATGACAACAGTTGTATATTGTTTATATTCCAGCTCAAGAGTTTATATACTTCCAAACATCATTCTGGCTTAAGACCTGAACAGTTATATTTACCCATAATATCTGAATACCTGCATGATTGCTCTTTAAAGGAATAGTTCACCCCAAAATGAAAATGGTCATCATTTACTCACCCTCCTGACGTTGTAGTTTCTTTGTTATGCTGAACACAGAAGAAGATATTTGGAAGAATACTGGTAATCAAACAGTTGATGGTCCCCATTGACTTCTATAGTATTACTTTCCTGTCTATGGAAGTAAAATTGCTTTAAGAAGTGAGTGCTTGTAGTCGTGCCCTGCAATGACTTGAATTACTCACTGTGTGTCAGTATTGTACAACTTCGCTCTCATATGAGAGTTGTTTGAAACAGTGTTTAGACAGAATACAGTAAAGAGTGACTGAGAGAATATTATTTACAAGGGATCAACTATGCAACTGTATTATTTTTTTTAATGCATTTTCTTTTCTATTAATTAATGCCCACTCATTGCAGGGGCATATATATATGATTACATTTTTCCATTTAGTTTTTGTATGATATATACAGTATATAGGCTAGGCCAGAGGTTCCCGACCATGTTCCTGGAGGTCCCCCAACACTGCACATTTTGCATCTCACCTTTGTCTGACACCCCCGATTCAGGCCTTGGAGTCTCTACTAATGAGCTGATGATCTGAATCAGGTGTTTTTGATTAAGGTAACATGGAAAACATGCAGGTGTTGGACTTCAAATCGTCCTGCGTGATCAAAAATCGAAGGAAGGCTTCAAATATCAAAGTGTTGAAATTTATTGATCAGAACAGCGCGCTGGGTTGTTTCTCAGACAAGAGTCTTACAAAGAAGCAACAACCAAAAGCATTTTCACAGGACATTTATAAAATCTGTCCACGTGGGTCGTTTTTTCATTGGCCGTCGTAACCGTCCAACGCTCCTCCAATCAATATTCTCCTCCTTTGTTTCCCTTGGGTCCTGCAAAACAACACTTAACACGCTCATACCCCCAGTTCGTGCCTGGGACCAGTTTCTCCCAGCGATTTATGGACTTGTTATGTATGTGTGTCCATACATTCCTCTGCCTTCTTCTTGATGGGCTCATAGCTGCCCACACCCTTGTACTCACATACAGTCTAACAGAGAGCACTCCAGTATTGGCTCTGAAGCTCTACATACCAGCAAGCAACATATCTGGAAACATTTATAATAAATCCCACAATACAATTGATTACTTAACACAAAAGGAGGATTATATCCTTCACAGGCTGCATCCGAAATCACTGACAAAAGTGCGAAACCATAATGGATGTTCTCGAGTGCACTTATTCAATTCCACAATGCACCACAAAAACGAGTGTACACTCAACGTCTAGAGAATCCCCATAATGCACTGTGAGAGTCGCGTGCCGAATTAATTCCCGCGTCTCGCCAGAAGATGGCGCCCGCAGCTGCATCATCCATTCATTTATTTTAGAAGCGCTCGTCCACGGCGTAATACAACACCGGTATAAATTAATTGCAACTTGACTATTAGGGTTTATACATAACAATTTCCGTGACAGAGTTCAAGATAAATTCTTTAATCGTACTACTGGAGCTGCCCGTTTCAAATTATTATTAAACAGCAAGCAAACTATGCAAAAGCAGCAGTCCTTCCAGTGCACTAAGCGTCCGAATTCACTCCTTCAAGTGAACTCTATGAGTGGACTAATGTAGGGAATAGTGAATGAGGGTATAAGGGCCGATTTCAGATACAGCCGCAGTGTTGGGGGGGGGGATACCAATTTATTTATTAAATATTACAGGTGTTTGTTCATTTTATTTCCAATTGAAATTAAATATCACTTCCCATTTTTGAAAATCCTTCAAATAATATTTTTAATGGGGGAAAAAGTTTTTTCTTAATTAAAAATCAATTAATAAGTAAAAGTGAGAGCAGATGGGTCAAAAAAATTTGGGGTATTTATGAAATAAATAATCTCTTATAATATGGTCACCCTAATGTGATCTATTGAGATGTAGCCGTGGGCCAAGTTTGTACCAAAAACAAGTTTTATTGAAGCGGTTTGATTTCAAAATAATGGTAAACATGTTTATAACTTTCAGGAAGATTAGAAGGAACAAGATCAGTTAAACATTTAGCAATGTATATGAAATATAACAGCTCAAAACTGAAGAACTAGACGTATTAACAACATGCAACCATTTAAACAAAGTCCTTAAACTAAAAATATTCTAATAATAATATGCCCAATTTGCAAAGTCCAACATGCACATGAACACATGGTCGCACCTCGGTATCTCACGCCATCGGCTCATCCGGGTCCAAATGCGTCACCGCCCTGCTGGTGAACACGTCGGCCAGCATGTGTTTGGGGATCTCGGATCCGCGCACGCGTAGGGTGTAGCACGCGTCCTCCACCTTCCCCAGGCTCTGCCGCAGCGTGTGCAGTTTCTTAGACACCTCGTAGGGTCCCGTGTTGCCGATGTAGGCGAAGCCGTCGTGGATTTCCCGGAGGAAGCCGCTGAGCTGGAAGGGCGTGTCTATGTCGCCGTTGCCCACGCTGCTTATGCACATGCGCATCAGCTCGCCCGTCAGGTCCGCGATGCCCAGCAGGTAGTCGGTCGGCGTTATCTGGAAGGTCAATACGCTCGGGCCTGTCCATGCAACCTCACTTTCACCCTTCAGAGAAAGAGACAAAGAGTTTATACTGCCAAAAATGGCTTCTGGATCATTAGTTTTTATTCTAACTAATAAATGAATGGCTGATCAACCAGGTAGTGACTAGGCCTGCACGATTAATCGAAATTAAATCGCGATTAGGCGTATAAAGCACGGTTCTGTGATCAGTAGTAAATCTCCAGAGGGCGCTCTCACTCTGAAACTCCACAGATGCCTCGCAGAAGAAAGGTAATGCTTGTCGAGTTCATATTATAATAAAGTATATTTATAATGCAATGCTAAGTGAGTTTGGATTAAAAACATGTTATTAAATGTGGTATTTTGTGGGATAAGAGGTTAATAAATGCATGTTATAAACGACTCAAACTCGCTGGGTAAAGGCTCTATGATATTCAGAAGCGGTTTCAGATGGAGCACACCCTGGAACGACGTGCATTAAGTCACCTTTATTTATATAGCGCTTTTAACAATACATTTGCAATGCATTACCTTTCCTCTGCACCGGGGGCATATGTGGAGTTTCACACCCTTCGGGTGGAGATTTACTACTGCTCACAGAATCATGTGGCTAATTTTACACAAAGATTACAAAATTGGTCTCATTTTTAAAAAGGTTTCTTTTTAAAATTATTAAATTAACTATTAATTATACGTTTTTTTTCTTCTGGGGCCTGAAATAGAGTAATTTCAGTCATTATTGATAATTAAACAATGTTTTGCTGAATGTTTTTGGTGCACTTTGGCTGGTTTAGGTCAATCATAGATAAATAAATATGATAATAAAACTGCCAGTAGGTGGCAGCAAGTCCCTGTTTTAATAAATGACTTGCTGAATCATTCATATCAAACAATTCGTTCCAAACGGCTGATTCGATAGAAACTAAACAAGTAATAATAATTTGTTACAATTATATAGAGTTGTTCTGGGTACTCAAACGCTTTACATGAAATGAAAACCACCACCAATGTGCAGCATCCACCTGAATGATACGACGGCAGCCACAGTGCACCAGAATATTACATTATATTATGTTATTATATACCTAATAAATTGACCTTGTTTTTTAATGGAGTCACTTATGCTCATCAAGGCTGTATTTATTTGATCAAAATACAGAAAAATAAAACCAGTAATATCGTGAACTCTTAGGCTATTTCTAATTTCTATTGGTTTTCTATTTTGAAATGTATTCCTGTAAAGCAAAGCTGTAATTTTCAGCATCATTACTCCAGGTCTTCAGTGTCACATGATCCATAAGAAATCATAATAATATTATGATTTATTATCAGTGTTGAAAATGTTGTGCTGCTTAATATTTTTTTGGAATCTTTTTTCTTTGATTCTTTGATTAGGCTACTAAAAAGTTAAAAAGAACAGCATTAATTAAAAATATAAATATTTTCTAACAATATAATTGATAAATCACTTTTTATCAATTTAACCCATCATTGCTGAATAAAAGTATTAATTAAAAAAATAAATAAGATTTACTGACCCCAAGCTTTTGAATAGTAGTGTATATTGTAACACAACATTTATATTTTGAATAAACACTGTTCTTTTTAACTTTTAATTTCTCAAAGAATCCTGAAAAATATCACGGGTCCCAAAAAATATTAAGCAGCACACATTTTTCCAACATTGATGATAAATTAGCATGTTAGAATGATTTCTGAAGGATCATGTGACACGGAAAATTCAGCTTTGCTTCACAGGAATAAATTATATATTAAAGTATATTAAAATAGAAACTTTTATTTTAAATTGCAATAATATTTCACAATATTATTTTGTGAAATAATATGCAGTAGTTTTTATCAAATAGATACGGCCTTGATGAGCCTAAGAAACTTTTCCCAAAAGATCCCAAACTTTTGAACGGCAGTTTATTGAACTGTAAAATGTTTTCTCAGGTAACCTAAAATGTGCATTATTTAGGTACATCAATGGTCAAATCAAATATAAATAGCACATTAAAGTTAAAAGTTACACTTTTTTTGTGCACGCTGTTCAGGTCTGGTATAAAGATGTTTTTGCCCAATAGAGAAAAGTTTTGCTCCGCAAGAAACAATTAGAAGGAACATTGATTACGACTTTCCAAAATGTAAATAGAAACTTCCCAGGAGCGCTTCAAAGCACCATGAGCATCACCCTAATTCACTCAATGAAAACCCAATAGGATTTTTCCATTGGCTTTTGGGTTATTGCAGAAAACAGGCTTTGTGACAAGCTAAAGTTTATGATTCTTACATGTGTTTTGTTAATCACAATAATGTTCACATCTTTTGAAGCATATACACAATTGGCAGAAGTAAAAAGCTAAACGTCAGCTATATGAACTTCACCACTGTCCCATGACTTCAACATCACAATCATTACATTTACATTTATGCATTTAGCAGACGCTTTTATCCAAAGTGACTTACAGTGCATTCAGGCTATACATTTGTATTGTCAGTATGTGTTCCCTGGGAATCGAACCCACAACCTTTGCGCTGCTAACGCAATGCTCTAACCACTGAGCCACAGGAACACGTTAAGCGTCAATAACTCTTTCAATCTTTATATAAAATCCATGTCCCTGAAAGTTTGAGTTAGAATAGTTTGCAAAAGCATGATTATAAATACAGTGAGGCTAGTTCACCTGTTCGATGTGGTGATGTTTAATATCCCCAATAACCTTTGTAGTGCCATTTAGACACTTGTAAAAGGTTTAAAAGTCACGAGTAAGGTATTACTGATGTAATTTATGTCGTTGAATATTTATGTGAAATACATGTGGAAATAGACCTTAAAAACACCAAAACAGACCATTAAAAAAAACATTGACTTAGGGACGATGGAACTAAGTGCTAAAATGCAAACTTGGTTTTGGCCTACAAAAATACATCAAGCCCACTGTATTAAAGAGTTTACACACATTTTCACTCAAACTGGTCCAATGCGTCTAAAAATATCTCAATTACAGAGAGACGTGCAAAGCAGGCAGCCACCACTGCTTTCTAAAAATAGCAGAAAAAGATGGAGTGATTGTCAGCAATCTGATAAACCGGTGAAAGTGCTCTCAGGAACTTAGCCTCTCTGTTTTCGGCAAGACAATATCAACGAGGCCGTGTTTATTTATATTAAGACAAATGCATAATTCTGGCTTTAGGATTCGTTATCGTACCTTGTTTTCTCTCATGAAGACCAGACGAGCGTTGATTTCCTCCAGGCTGATCAGTGTACGATGTCTGATGAAGTGATGGAAGGACACGGCCTCAACATACTCCTGAATGCCTGGAAATAAAACAAGGACACTGTCTCCGTTATCACGGTTCAGCCGTGGGATAGTTCTCAAAGCTTTCGTTTGATTATTTTACAACACAGATTTTGTTTCGATGAACTTCAAAAAGCCCAATCTCATTTTTGAGTGTAAGATGCACTCATTTTCCGTGCACTAGACACTTTCACACACCACTGTGTGTCCATAATCCCACAAAAGACTGATTGTAATATACGACTGTAATGTATGTATGTTTACTGGCTCATGCACCACAAATCACCTTACACTGTTCCCCAGCCAGCTGCTTGAATGTCTCTCTTTTTGCACATGTACAGTATTTGTGAGGCATTTGTACAGTTTATGTATAGGTAACCACTTTTATAAATAGCATATGTATAGTCAAAGCTGACAGTAGGTCAGTTGTGTATAGGTTTATACTGTTTTACTGCGTGTTGTATGTCTGTATTCTGTAATCTATCTCTTCTGACAGTCTGATAAAAGACTGTTCTTTTTCTTGCACTACTCGCATCTGCACAGTTTTGTTTTATTTAACTGGTTTGCACTCTATCTGCCATGTGCCTTATGTCACTTTATCTCTTTTTTATTTTATTTTTATTGTTCTACAATTGTCCTCATTTGTATATCTGTATAGTTTGTATGTACATATGGTTAAACTGTATTTATCTGTATTTGAATGTCTACTGTCAGTGTTTAATGTTAACTGTATGCACCAAGGGTCTGAGAGTAACGCAATTTCAATTCTCTGTATGTATGTACTGTACATGTGGAAGAATTGACAATAAAACTTTACTTGACTTGACTTGATGTAGCACCGTGGTCCTGTGAGGCACGACATCTCGTCCCACTGTATGCCCACACATGTAGCGGAATGACAATAAAGCTCAACTTGAACTTAAACTTGAAAAATATTTTGTTTTTTTGGTGAGATTCACCAAGGCTGCATTTATTTGATCAACAACATAGAAAAAACTGAAATATTGTGAAATATTATTATAATTTAAAATATCTCTTCTATGTGAATATATTCGCGAGCCTGCTCCGAAGTTCCGATCTAAATCAAATTATACGAGACCCATGCTCCGAAGTAACGATCTGAATAATGATTTACGAACCATCATTGCAGATCAGATTCAATTCGTGAAATGATTCGTGAACCCGCTTCGAAGTTCTGATCTGAATCAAATGATTCGTGAACCCGCTTCGAAGTTCTGATCTGAATCAAATGATTCGTGAACCCGCTTCGAAGTTCTGATCTGAATCAAATGATTCGTGAACCCGCTTCGAAGTTCTGATCTGAATCAAATGATTCGTGAACCCGCTTCGAAGTTCTGATCTGAATCAAATGATTCGTGAACCCGCTTCGAAGTTCTGATCTGAATCAAATGATTCGTGAATCCGCTTCGAAGTTCTGATCTGAATCAAATGATTCGTGAATCCGCTTCGAAGTTCTGATCTGAATCAAATGATTCGTGAACCCGCTTCGAAGTTCTGATCTGAATCAAATGATTCGTGAACCCGCTTCGAAGTTCTGATCTGAATCAAATGATTCGTGAACCCGCTTCGAAGTTCTGATCTGAATCAAATGATTCGTGAACCCGCTTCGAAGTTCTGATCTGAATCAAATGATTCGTGAACCCGCTTTCGAAGTTCTGATCTGAATCAAATGATTCGCGAACCCGCTTCGAAGTTCTGATCTGAATCAAATGATTCGCGAACCCGCTTCGAAGTTCTGATCTGAATCAAATGATTTGCGAACCCGCTTCGAAGTTCTGATCTGAATCAAATGATTCGTGAACCCGCTTCGAAGTTCTGATCTGAATCAAATGATTCGTGAACCCGCTTCGAAGTTCTGATCTGAATCAAATGATTCGTGACACGCGAGTTTCGACCAAATTATTCACCAGCCCCGCTCCGATCGAAATCAAATGATTCACAATCCGATTGGTACGCTTCAAATTAGTAAATCATTTTGCGACGCTATAGTTAAACTTATTCGGAGTTTAGAAAACCTCTGGTTCAACCATCATTATAAACAGGGGTGCCGAAAGGGGGGGGGGTTAGGACGATTCTAAGGGCCAGGCGTTAGAGGGGACCCCCCGAGGGGGGAACGCGATTTCAAACGAGGGAGACACGAGTTTCTGAGTTGAGGGCATCAATAACAGGGTTCCTGAAGGTCATTTAAGACTTTTATGGCTAAGTAACGAATAAACTGAATGGAACATAATATGTTTTATTAAGTGTGAAGATACAACTTTCAACATTACAATGCAAATGCAAATGCAATAAAGTTGTGCACTTCCTCTGGACATTTGCACTGGAAAACAAGAAAAAATACAACGATTTTTAAATCAAGATGTATATACTTGAAAAGAAAAATGACGTTATGTGAAAATTTTTAAAACAAGAACAAATATCTGCCAGTAGCCTTAAATCTACTTCATTTGAAGGGGAAAATAGTTAACACCTCACTAGCAGACATTTTATTTTGTTTTAAGCATAAACTCATTAAATGTTTTTCCATTTCTCAGAAAACAGGACTTCATGTGTTCAATTTGACGCCCCTGAGTCAGCCCTTTATAAAATCATAACAAGCGATGTCATAACTAGAAAGTGAATGGCTCTTTTGATCTGGTTTCTGCTGCTGAATCGCTTGAACTGATTGATCTTCAACATGATTACACGACACTGTCAGCACTACTACTGGCTCAGCTCGATAGTTTTATAACATTAACTGAAATAAAATACTATTTTATCTTTACAAATAAAAGCTCAATATTTTAATTCCAAAGATTTACGAAAACATTTCCATTCCTAGGAACATATTCAGGTGAGATTTACTGCTAACTAGTGAAACACACCATTAATCTGATGAGCTGCAGCTCAAAATACATATTAGATGGAAACATTGTGCTTTATGATGGAGTTTGTAGCTTAATTCACTAGATTTGAAATAGTTTGAGCTGCAGTTCAGTTGGTGACAGTTCAATAGAAATCAGTTGAAAGCATCCAGTCTCTCAACCATTGAAGTGAATGTTGAATTTATCAGTATATATTGTAATAAATATTTGAGAAATGATTGTTGTATCTGGTTGCTAGGGACTGTTTAGTAGTCGCTGGATTTTGGTAGGGATACGTTCATAGCGTCCTTACTAAACTCTACGCTCTTGGCCAATATTAGTATTTTTTCCTCTCTCTCCAAAACAAAATGTACTTTTATAAGATAGAAAGGTTTTTTTTGCCATTCAAACAGTCTCAGTCAGATGATGTTAAACTGACTATTTGTGTCCAGCTCTTGTATAAACATCAGGCCAATAATGACAGGACGGAAGACTTTGTGATTAAGCTTTACTTTTGGAGTGGCAATTAACATCAAAGACCTTCTTATCTGTCGCTCCCCGCTCACAGTTCTTCATGCAGTGTGACGATGTTCAACATAACAAATGAAAGCACATCTCAACGCGAGTCTCAGCCCAGACCGCAGCGCAGCGGCTCTTTATGATGCAGAGCATGAGAAAGAGAGCAGGGTTCCCACAAACACTCCACGTACAGGAGGCTTTGTTGTCTTCTCTCAGGCTCAGCAGGAAGAGAGATAACGTTATCGAGCATGAGATTGGAGACTCCCTCTGCAAGACATTTCTTTGGAGGTTAATTTGTCAGAACAGTCACCTTACTGCATGTAAACACACTGAGGCTACTAGTCAACACCACTAACTCACAACAGCTAAACTTACAACAGTTAGAACGGGTGACTCTTTCTTTAACTTTCATTTTCTGGAAAAAAGGTTATTGAAATATACTTTTTGCCCCAAATAAGTATAATAGATATTTTGATCAAACCTCAAAAAAAAAAAAAAAAAGTGTCAAACAATAACACTACTAAAACTTTGACTAACCTAAAATAATCTAAAAATATCCTAAAATAATCTATAATATTCATACAAACTGAATAGTGTCTCAATGACTCTAAAATATCACTATTATAAGTGATCGTACTTTATTTGAAAGATAAATGCATTTTACCCATAATGCCATCGAAGTTTAGAAAGCTGCACAAACAGTGGAACAAATGCATTTTTGTTTAGAAAACAATGTTCTGTTAATCTTCCAAGCATATTCAGATAATACAATTATAAGTTAATCACTAATATGAGTTAATATGCAAAACTGACAAACTACGAATAAACAAAGAATAATGCAAACAGCTTCATAGGAGCTTTCTATTCAAAATCTTGTTAAAACTGAATATTCACAAATATTTTATCATGACTGAGATGGACTCGGGGCAATATTTGGTGCAAGAGGACGTAATTAACAGACTGAGACTGACATACAGTAATGTAGCCCAAACAAGACCAGGACCCAAACTACTGATCTACCGCTGGCCGACTACACAGATGAGACCAGCCTGCATCTTCATCTCTAATTCATTACATTTCTATAGAGCTTTTCTGGGTACTCAAAGCGCTTTACATAGAAGGGAGGAGTCTCCTCATCCACCACCAGTGTGCAGCATCCACCTGGATGATACGACGGCAGCCATAGTGCACCAGAACGCCCTCCACACACCAGCTTACTGGAGTGATGAAGCCAATCAGTGTATGGGGATGATTAGGAGGCCATGATGGTCAGAGGCCAGTGGGTGAATTTGGCCAGGACACCGGGGTTACACCCCTACTCTTTTTTGAAGGACATCCTGGGATTTTTAATGACCACAGAGAGTCAGGACCTCGGTTTAACGTCTCATCCGAAGTACGGACAGTTAAGAGTTAAATGCTCAGTACCTTTAGGAACATTATACTTTGTCCATCTCTGTACCCGGATCAGATGCTGGTGAACTGTGCCAGTGTGTAACGGATAATTGAGCATTCAGTGAGCCAAACGCTGCACACACACTGTGTGTTTGTGTGAATAGGAGAGACAGTCGAAAGGCTGTGCAATAGAGAAGTTCGGTGCCAGGCATGAAAGAAAAGTGCAGATTCTAATACGGGTGAAGCATTATCTTCATTTCTATCAGGAACAGTGTGTAGAAATCACTCATGGTTACTGCACAGCAATGCCACTGGGCTTCAGATGATAAACAAACTGTGTTTGTCTGCGATGAACCGGGAAACTCTTCATGCACACATGCTGTCGTCACCCTTTGTGGCTTAAATACAAAAATAAATATTTACTATTGCAGAAAATATAAGGTAATGCAGGGCTCTAGACTAACTTTTTGCACTGGGTGCACTGGTGCGCCTAACTTTTTTTCTTAGGTGCACCGGCACAAAAGTTAGGTGCACCCAAATTTTTATATAGGCAATATTGACTAGTAAACGACTAACTAACAATCTGGTCAACATAAAGTTCTTTATTTGAAGCACAATTCTACAAGAAAGGTAACTTACTGAAAAAGTGTTGGTGCTTAAAGTGCTTCACTGAGCAGAGATTTAAACTTAAAACATCTCAAGATAAATAAAATCTAAATTAAGTGTTTTAAGGGCGTCAAACTGAACATCTCATGGCTCAATGTATTATGGACTATCCTCCATTGCAGTCACATGCCCCTCGAATGGCCAACTCCTTTAGTTTAGCTTTCTTGATCTTTGTCCTTGGCTAAACCAGCTGACCACACTCTCTAGCATCAACATCTTCCAGACTTGCCCCCTCTACACTGAGTCTTATCAGATCTTCCACTGTGTCTGAACGAAGGGATGCTCTAGTGCAGTGCTTCTCAAACCCCCCCCTTAAACCCATAAAACAATCCTGCGCCCCATCCCACCACAGACTACCAAATAATTGCACTAAACATAATGAAAAAAATAAGTATTTACAGTTTTTATAACCAATTCTTACTATGCAAAAAAGAAGTATACTTAGGCCTTTAGTGTTATGTTAGAAGCATTTTTATACTCATACCTTTTCTTGATTTAATATTTTGATTTTTTTTTAGCTTTATTTTCATTTAAATGTTTAGTTTTGAAATGTTGTATGCATTTGTCATGTTTATTTCATGTCTTTATCTTCTTAAATGTGTGTATATATTATGTATAGTTTTAACTTTTAATTTTAGTTACTTCTTATTTGTAAGCCGCTTTGGATAAAAGCGTCTGCTAAATGACAAAGTAAAGTAAAGAAAAAAATAACTGTTCTGTCTAATCGTCTCTCTGTGCTCATACTGTATTTTAATGCAGCCAAATTCCCAATAAAACTGTTTTACTTTATATATTTGACTGTTTATGTTGTCAGTCAACAGGATAAATATGAAATAATGACTGAAACACGTCCCTTTAAGAATTCATAACCAGCTCTCCCTTCCATGAAGCTAGTCTGCACAAAAATACTAATTTATAATTGTATTGAGCCGTTGTCTGATGAAATCAAATAAGACACAATATAAGACAAGACAATTCCTGTGCTGTGATTTCTTCTATATTTGCATGTACATTTAGAGAAGCAATAATATCTGTTTTAACTGAACGGGCTCCTCTCTCGCTGAACAGAGCAGATGCAGAGAAAGCGCGCTGATCTCGCGCCGTTGCGGCGATCACAGAGACACTCTGAGAGACTCGATTTGTCACTAGTTGCTTTTTTTGGAAAACAAAAAGTTGCTATGGGGGTCTACAAAGGCGCTAAATGTCGCTAAGTTGGCAACACTGCACGCATTTCTACTACTCACCTCTTTCTCTCTGTCTGACTGCAGCAGCACACGTGACGCATTTGTCAACGCGCACACACACATACAGGAATATCTGGACCACGGCCAATCAGAGGGGGGGTCCGCCCTTCACTATCTCTGATTGGTTTAGACCACGATATAAGCCTAACGGGGGTGTCTTTTGTTGAGTTTCTGAGTCGCGGATACTTTTTTTTCTTTTCTCGAATGGCTGGACGCACCAGTGCGCCCTGGGATTTTTGTTAGTCGCACCCGAGAGAAATTAGGGTGCACGTGCGACCAAATTGGTCGCACTCTAGAGCCCTGTAATGATTTAATGCGGCCTCCTGTGATGCTACTGATTTAGTCAAGTTCCAAAGTCATTAATTATTTTGTCTAAGATAAAACCGATGCATTTGGGGGAGGGGGGGTTAAATGTTTTGATTTGAATTTATTTATTTTTTGGATCGAGGGATGACAACCCAATTCACATAATATATGTTCATTCAAAAGTTTGTGATTGGTAAGATTTTAAATGTTTTTAAAGTAAATGTTTTTTTTAGAAATCACTCTAATATGCTGCTCAAGAAACATTTCTGATTATCATTATAATTGTTTCAATGTTTTTATTTTTTAAACCTGTGATTTTTTTCGGAATTCTTTGAATAAAAAGTTTAGAAAAACAGCATTTATTTAAAACATTTTGAGAAGAAACTACAGTTCAGACGTTTGGGGTTAATACTTCTTCAGTCTTTCTTTTTTTTGAAAGAACTGAATATTTTTTGTCAGCATGGATTTGCTAAATTAATTTTAAAAAGTGATAGTAAAGACTTCTATTTTGAATAAATGCTGTTCTTTTTATCTTTTTTTCATAAAGAATTACAATACAATTAATACAAAATTATAATAATTGCCAAAAAATAAATTAGGAAATAAATGGCACAAATAAAAACTTGCATGAACAAAAATATTTCTTGGTGTACATTTTAAAACCCAAATAAAAATTGTGTTTAATGTTACTAAAACAGAAATAAAGAGCAAATGTGCTTTAATGTGCATTATTGATGCTTTATCTATGGGAAACGGAAAATGCTCACTAAACTGTACAATCAACATTGAAAAAATACAATTTTATTCTGAGCAATGCCACTATTTTTTTTCCACTATTATATATCAATGCATAAAGGCTGTCCTTAAAGTAAAGCACTAGCGATTACATAAATTAAGCAACTATTCAATTAATAAACCCTTCTGATTAAGGTCACCTTATTATGACCACTCCACCTGTTTATGCACTAATGCTTCTTGCGTTGAATATCTTCAGCTACCTCTTGACCAGCACAGACTTGACGTTAATCAGATCACCGTATGAACGGCAATTAGTGTCAAACTCAGCCCTGAGCATCTTTAATGACTTCATCAGCGCTTGAGCCCGAGGGTCACAGCCCAATACTGCTCTTCAAATACAAAGAAAGATAGAAAGCTAATTGGCAGGATCTGACCTCTGTCACGTCTCAAGAAAGACCCCGATGATTTCTCTGAGAGCATAATCTAAAAATGACTTCCCCTCCCCGCTAGATAACCGCAGAATTTGGTAGGTCTCCTCCCTGCCTTATCCACGCTTTCCTCAGAAGTCTGCAGACGTTGTGTCTGCTCTCGCTTCTCTTAGAAAGACAGAAATAATAATGACTGGAAAAGCACAGTGACCTTGGAACATTAAGAAACTTGAGATAATTAGTGGAGATCAACTGCACAAGCTTGTGCACAATGGGCCAACATATGCAAATATAAGACTGTGCATGCAACACAAAAGATTATGAGATTTTGAGAATAAAGTCAATTATGAGAGTCGTAGCAATATGAGATTAAAGTCAAACATTGTGAGAACAAAGTCGTAGCAATACCAGATCACATTTTTAGAATAAAGTCACAAATCTGTGAATAAAGTCATAGTAATATGAGATTATAGTCGTAATATATTGAGAATAAAGTCAAAATTATGGGAATAAAGATGAGTTTAAAGTTATTGTGCACTATTTTGATTAAAAAAACATCAAAATGTTGAGCAATATGAGATTAAAGTAATAATATTTTGGCAATAAAGTCAAAACAATGAGAATGGACTCATAGCAATACAAGATTAAAGTCTTTTATTATTTTTAGAAAAGTCAAAATGATGAGATTAAAGTTGTAGCAAAATGAGATTAAAGTCAAATCGTGTGAATAAAGTTAATTGCAAAAATCCCCTTCTCCGGGGAAAAATCAATCTCCATTCTACTGATGGATTTAACGTTAAAAACAGTCATAAAAACCTTCTAAAGGTTAAAGTAGAATGATATTATATGATAAACACACTGTTACTTTAATCTTGTAATTGCTTTGACTTCATTCTTGTAATTTGGACTTTATTCTCAAAGGTTTTGGCTTTAATCTCATATTGCTAAACCCAAGCTACAGAGTTGTAAGCATTATGTCTTACTGTACAGTTTCAGTGTAAGTTTGCAGTGGTTCAGCTGGTGACCTTCACAAGTCGGTTTACTTAAGATGCACTTTATGGGGGTTTTAGATCGATCTGTTTCAAGAGCTTATCAAGTTGACATCATTTTGACTTGATGTAATTGACTGTATGCAATAGGAGGTCGCATGATTACTGTAAATGTACAAATAATCATGTCACA
>CM049832.1:2511467-2596467 GCA_027422435.1 Schizopygopsis pylzovi | reverse complement strand
CCCGGTTCTTTACTCGTGAGTTCAGTTCACTGAAGAAGACTCGCTCTAAACGGATCATTTGAATCAGTGAGTTTTCGACTCGAGAACAGCTGCAATCGGATCATTGCATCAGTGAATGAATCGTTTGTTGTGATTTGCGAACCGATTGAACAGGTTCATTGAAAATAATCAGTTTGTTCATGAATCAGACACCGCTTCTGCGTCTCGGAGCACGTGATGTATTATAAGGAGTAACGATATGTTTTATGAAATGTAGTGAAGTAAAAAGTACGATCTTATGCTTTGGAATGTAGTGAAGTAAAAGTAAAAGTTACTCAAAATAAAACTACTCCAGTAAAGTACAGATACTTGAAAAATGTACTTAAGTACAGTAACGAAGTAGTTGTACTTCGTTACTGACCACCACTGCATATTCATATGTGCGCGCGCGCGCCCGTAATACATCTTAAAGACTTGACACATATACAGACGTATTGTGAATGAAAGCTGGTTGAGAAGTGCACATATAGTATATCAGCTTGAAGGATTCATGCCAACTGTGTACGTGCCGCCCAGTGCCTCCTCACTGTGTGAATGAGTGCCAGCATGTTCCTACAGGGGGCAGTGGACAACAAAATACACATTCAGACTCGTCGAATCACATTTCTGCTCACTTTATTGCAATCCCATACTAGTTTTGCTTGCTTGACAGCTTGCAAAAGTGTGACTTGGCCATTTAGACCAGGAGTTTTCATTATTGTGGATGCTACAGACCCCCAATCATCCTCGCACATTCTAAAATGTAAAATTAATCTAAATATTAAGACCAAATTTATATTATAAATGTGCAAAATATTATTTTCTGTTATATGTTACTTTTTCCCTATATCTTTAAAATGTCATATTTAAACACATTTTATTAATATTTTAATCAAATTTAGTTTAAATTGTTTTTACATTTTTCAAATCAGTTTGACAATCTTTATATCGACTAGAACTGAGAATAAATAGTAGCTAGTTATCAGATGTTTTTACCTTATATTGAATTTATTTGTCCATCTTCTTGCCCTGTTTATGCTGCTTCTACATGAAATACATTACAAAACAATGCATTACTGTTACATCTACATTTAGACTTACAAATGAGGAGAGCAACAGAAGCAAACAAAAGTATCAGTTAGTACTGCAAAAAAAAATTAATTGAATATATTTTTTTAAGGTAAGTGATTGCAATACATTTATTTGAGCTACATTTAAAGAAACACATTTTGTTCAAATGTAGTCAACTATTTTTTTTATTTAAATGTAGCTAAAATAAACTGATTGCACCTACTTACCTTAACAAAATAGTACATTACATTAATCACTTTTATTCAGTGGACGCACAACACAATGTGTTTTATATAATCAATAAAAATAAAACAAGTCAATACTATAGAAAAAAGAATAGAGAACGCTTGTGTTAGATGGGTTTTTTAATAAAAATGAAACGAGTCGAAAGAATAGTAAAATGCCATTGTTAGAGGGTAATTTTTTATAATAGGCTAAATAAGAAAACAAGCATTTGGAATAAAATAGAATAGAGAGCGTTTTAGAGGGTCACGTGTTGTTGCTATTTTTTATATAAAAAAGAAAACAAACAGATAAAATAGAATTAGTGTAGACAGTGTATGGTCAAATGAAGATGGAAGAGCTGTGTTTTAGTCGTCTCTTGAAGATGGATAGGGACTGAGTCAGGCAGGTCAATCAGGTCAGTCCACTATTCTCAATGCATTGAAAACACATCTGGTGTCTTTGTTAATGCTGATTAAAAGCCCTTTGTTCTTGAATAACTGTTAAATAAACAGGTGAAGTAATCAACTAAACAAATACCATCTTAATACGATTATCAGTATGATTAAGTAAAAACAAAAACGAATCTAGTTTTGGTTAGACTAGTAGATTAAGTTACTTTAGCAGGTCACTTTCAATTCAATTTAATGCAATAACGAAAAAAGTAATTGGATTTAAAGTGATCTTGTCACAAAGAACCGAATCTGATTTATTTGATCAAATCACCCCCGTCGAAACCTGCAGCCTACTCCAAATCCTCACTAATTAGGCCACCTACTCCTAACAAAAGCATTACCATGTGAAGCTCCTGAATGCGACAGACTCAGTTTCGCTCTCTGCACTCCTTCAATGTGTGTGTGACTGTGAGTGAAGTGAGGCGGCGTCTATTTATCAGTTTTGACCCCCTTGGCCACGCCCACGCGAATGACGTCAGAGTCTTGTTTGTACTGGCGACGTGCGGATCGTGAACCAGCGCAAGGACGAGAGCGCGAGCGCGAGCGCGCCAGGATGGAGCCGTTTGTTTAACGGAGAACGCGTGAATGTTGTTGAACGATGAAACGGACGCCGGTGTTCGTGTTCAGTTGTCGAGGCTGATCAACGTGAAAGGTATCGCGTGGGGAAGGACTGGGAACGCGAACATGGACCGATGCGCTACGGTTCTGGACCCGGATCGGGATAAACGGTATTGCGAGCTTTGTGGAAAGATGGAAAACCTTTTAAAGTGCGGTCGGTGCCGGATTTCCTTCTACTGCAGCAAGGACCATCAGAAGCAGCACTGGAAAAAACACAAAGTCACCTGCAGAGAGGCTGACAAGACCAAGATTGTGCCTCAAACTCCACATCAGCAGGAGAAACCAGCTGATCCAGACAGAACCGAGAGCTCAGGGACGGACAGCAGCAGCACCACCAAACCCCAAACCCACAATCTGGCCACGGACTATTTAGTCCCATGCATGAACAAACATGGCATTTGTGTAGTGGACAACTTTCTGAGTGAAGAGCTCGGGCTGTCCATCCTGGAGGACGTGAAAGCGCTTCACCAGACGGGTAGATTCACTGATGGACAGCTGGTGAGTCAGAAAAGTGACTCTACTAGAGACATCAGGGGGGATCAAATCACATGGATCGAGGGGAAGGAGCCTGGATGCGAGAAGATCCGCTTCTTGATGAGTCGCATGGATGACCTGGTCAGGAACTGCAATGGTAAACTGGGAAACTACACAATCAATGGAAGGACTAAAGTAAGTATTGATTTATTAACACCGGTTGCATCATTTGTTTTGAAGAACTGTATGAGTTACCCGTGTCAGTTCAATCTGCTGATTTAAAGGGACAGTACACCAAAACTAAAAGAAGCAGTGTGACCCTGGACCACAAAACCACAGTCATAAGGGTCCGTTTGTTAAAAAACACCATCTGGAAGCTGAATAAATAAGCTTTCCATTGATGTATGGTTTGTTATTATAATATTTGGCTGAGATACAACTATTTGAAAATCTGAGGGTGCAAAAACAAAACATCAAAATATTGAGAAAATCACTTTTAAAGTTGTCTTAGCAAAGCATATTACTAATCAAAAATTAAGTATTGATATATTTACGGTAGGGAATTTACAAAACATCTCCATGGAACATGATCTTACTTTATCCTAATGATTTTTGGCATAAAATAAAAAATTATAATTTTGACCCATACAATGTATTGTTGGCTATTGCTACAAACACACTCGTTCTGACTGGTTTTGTGGTCCAGGGTCACATTTACACACCCGTATGTCGTTCTTTTTCTGCTAAACACAAAATACGATGCTTTAATTAATAAGAGTTTCAGTTCCCTTTGACTTCCATTGTATTTTTTTTGTCCATACAGTGAAAGTCAATGGGAACCGAAACTGTTTAGTTACCATTCTTCAAAATATCTTCTTTTGACTTCCAAAGAAGACACACTGTGATGTTAACGGCACACTTTACTCCCATTTTACTGAAACGAATGCAGTTCAATGTTGTTATTTTTATTTTAAGTATTAGTCAAACATGCATCTCCTCATTCTTTATTATAGAGTTTTGCCATTTAGAGTAATAGTAAAATCACCAAACTACAAAACAACACAAATGGGAAAATAGTGATTATGTAGAGACAAAAAATGAAAAACTTATGCCGTTAACGTTCTCACAGCCAACTTCACGAGGTGCATCCTGGGAACCGAAGGAGTTGACATGCATGCTTTTCTTTCCCTGTTTACTGGCTTTCATTAGTATGCACACAGTATTAGTATGCATTCATTAGTATGCACACAGTATTAGTATGCACACAGTATTAGTATGCACACAGTATTAGTATGCATTCATTAGTATGCACACAGTATTAGTATGCATTCATTAGTATGCACACAGTATTAGTATGCATTCATTAGTATGCACACAGTATTAGTATGCATTCATTAGTATGCACACAGTATTAGTATGCATTCATTAGTATGCACACAGTATTAGTATGCACACAGTATTAGTATGCATTCATTAGTATGCACACAGTATTAGTATGCATTCATTAGTATGCACACAGTATCGCGTGCGTGCTTGCTTAAAAAGAAGTCAGAATTCAGTGTTATTACATTAATATCAGAACCAAAGTGATGCATGCATTTTTGAACACACACTACATATATTTTCTATTATTTAATACATTATTCTATTTGGTTGTCTCACTTTTGTGTTGTTTGAAACCCAAATGACTTACTTTCTTCCATCTAACACAAGACACATTGCATGTTTTCCATGCACAGAATGCTGATTGGCTGTTAAACTCAATAGAATTGTCATAACACGTCGTGATTGGTTGATTAATAAAGCCTGGATTTCAGTGTTATCAGACTGATGCTGATCATTGTGGCTTGGCTGATATAGGCAGTTAACTAGCCTATGTATTATAGATATTTTGTGACTTAGTTCATTCTGGATATAATTATTATGAGCTACTGGGAAACTATTTTGTTTAGTTGCACCGTGTCATTTCTGAGTAGCTGCATTCTTTCCTATTTTTTCTGGCAAATTGTGATTTATTCCTTTCTTTTTGGGTTGGGTTCGGAAAGTAATAGTTTCTGCAAAGAAAATTACAGTGAGTATTTAAATTTAGATTCTGTTAGAAGCTTTGAGCAACAGTTTCATTCTTTTCTTTGCAAAAACGGCCTTCGACGGCACACGTTAATCTCAAACAGCACAAACACTGCAACGCCAGGTCATGGGTTTGATTCTGAAATGATAAAGTGTGTATCTTGAATACAATGCACATCTGTGTTAATGTAAATTCTATTTGGGTTGTTATTCCCTCGATTTGATGATATATACGCAGACCTATGAACACAAACTTTGACTCTAAGTTGACTCTAACCATATAATTGACATGACAGCCAGTGCACTTACCTAAATAGTAAAAAAGACTATATTACTCAGGCAGTTTTGCACAGTGGAAGTCTTTTTTTTCTTCAGTTCATTTCTCATTCCACAGAGGTCAGGCAGGAGGACAATATCTCCAAGTCACTATCTTAAATACACTGTGTCGAATAGCTGAACGGCCACGAATATATCCGCACCTGTACGATCGCGCGCGGAGAGACTTTAAAGGATTACTCCACCCCAAAATGAAATGCTTTTATGGGCTTGGAACGACATCGGGGTACCAGCTTCGTTCGTCTTCAGAACACAATTTAAGATATGTTGGATGAAAACCGTGAAGCTTGTGACTGTCCCATTGACTGCCAACACTGTCAAGGTCCAGAAAAGTATGAAAGACATCGTCAGGATAGTCCATCTGCAAACAGTGGTTCAACCGTAATGTTATGAAGCTACGAGAATACTTTTTGTAAGCAAAGAAAACACTGCGCCACACGAATATGTCTTCTATGTTTAATTATGCTTTGATTTGAATAGAAACAGTGTATCCGTGTGGCACAGCGTACGCAGTTTGTGTTCAGTGATATTCGCCAACATGGTGCTACGGTGACACAGATGAGACAAATTGTTGAATAAAGTCATTTTCTTTGCAAACAAAAAGTATTCTCATCGCTTCATAACAGTCAGATTGAACCACTAATGGGAGATGGACTATTCTGACGATGTCTTTATACTGTCAAGGTCCAGAAAAGTATCATTTACTTGGCAGTCAATGGGACAGTCACAAGCCTCCTGGTTTTTATCTAAAATATCTTAAATCGTGTTCCGAAGACGAACGAAGCTTTTACGGGTTTGGATCGACATTCGGGTAAGTGATGAATGACAACATGTTCATTTTGGGGTGGAGTAACCCTTTAAAGATTCAGAGAAAGCAATTAATTACTAAAGAAATTATAGTTTGGTGTCGACGACCCGGAGTTGTTTTTATCAAATCATGACACCTCATAAAATATAAAAAGGTGTAATAATTTATCCAGTTTAAAAAAATAAATGAACACTAATAAAATAAAGTAACAAACAGGTTTGTGTTATTGTGTTATTTTCCCAGATCATGCTACAGTTTTCAGACTTTGAGCCATTCACACTTAAAGGACTGATTATGGAAATGAAACGGTTCTTTTGTATTGCAAACATGATACTTGACTCTGAACTGCTGCTAATCATTATTCTTTTGTCTCTAATATCCTGACCATTGGGACCGTCTCACACCTATATACACATCGCATCGTTGTTGTGTTTAGGGCATACGCGTGAGCGGCGTGACACATTTACATTAATCTACACCCTGCCTCCAGTGTTGGAAAACAGTATACCGTCATTCAGCCTTTTCAAAAGAACGAAAACGAACTTCGTTTGAAGTATATCACGGCCTTAAAGCTAAACAAACTAACTGTAAAAAACTGCTACTTAAAATATGAACTAAAATAAATAAAAAATGAAATGAAATACAATTAAATACATCTTGATTGAAATAAAAAAAAGTTATTTTAAAAGTTATTCAACTTATTTTATTGCAGTTATTTGTTAAAGCAAAGTTTGTTTTAAAAGTTAAACTTTTTGTTTAGTTTAAGTTGAAATACTAAAAAAACTATCATTTAACAAACCAAAACTATATAAATATACTTTTTATTAAAATAAATGTTAACTAAAAATGAAACTTTACTCTTCACAATTTCACTTTTGTACTTTTTTTTTGTAAGTTGTAGGCAACTAGAATAACTAAAACTGTATAGACATTAAAAAATAATACAAATGTCACATCAAAATAACTAAAATGTTATCTAAAATGAAAATGGATAATGTAAAAATCTAAATTAAAAATATTAGCAAAAATGTGTATATCAGTGATATTTATTTAACACAGTGACACATTTTGATCACATGATTCCCATTCATCTCTCTCAGAAATAAAGCTGTCATTGGGGTGGTGTCTTCTCAAAAGTTACACTTTTGTACCTTATTCACCCTAAAGGTACACATTAGCACCTTCTGAAAAGGTACCGCTCCAGTCAGCTTTTGTACCTTTTTTCTGCGAGTGTAAATTCAGAGTTTGACGACTTCACTATTATTCTAGTCAGTGTGAGTTAAGGCCACATTTGTATATCCCTGTTTTTCCTCTCTCAGGCCTCGGCATAAGTTTCTCCTTGCGTGTGACCTCTGATCTCTCGGGTCGGCCTTCCTCTCACTGTCCCGGAGTGTGTGAGAGCGACTGACCCATCCCCCCCCCCGCTGGCTCTTTCATATTCACGGTTTGATCATGCGAGTTACCTCGATGTTTAGCGCTCTCCGCAGCGCTTCACTCTTCTGCGGTCCTTCAGTCAGACCACAATGTTGTAACCAAGCTCTCATAGGTCCTGCTTTTTTCTCTGGCATTTAACTTGTATTTAATTGAGCGAGTTAAGTCTCCATGTCTCTTGTCTAAAGCTTTCGCTTGGCAAATCTCTCGGAGTTAAAGAGATTAAAGCAAATCTCTGTAGCTTTGCCAAACCACACAGATTTATAATCACGTTCACTCTGCTAATTTCCTATCAAATATTAGCGCTTCGCCAGAGTTATTTTAGTATAAATGAGATACTAGTATAGTTTGTAATATTTTAATAGGGATGCAGTATATTGGATTTTTGCCGATATCTGATATGTCAATATTTTTCAAATAATTTTGGTCGATACCGATATATTTCATTTTTGTTTGGAAACAACACCAAGTCTCTCCTGTGTAGAAATTATAAGCAAACAATTTTTTATTCAGTTCGTTTTTAACAATAACTACTTTGTTAGAATAAACCATAATGAAGGTTTTTTGACAACACAAGCTTTGAAAATAACTATAAATAAACTATATATTAATCACCCCCCCCCAGAAAGATGCAGTGTTAACCCTAACGTTTTATTATATTTATAAGATTTAACATTTGTAGATGGTCTAAAGAGTTGTACAAATATTTTAGAGCTTATGATTTGTTTAACAAATAAAACACATTACACATTAATGAATAAATCAGTATATATCAAATTATTTAATTTACAAGTGTCATGCTTGTGATTTTTTTTCTCATGTAAGCTATATCTTCTGACCTTTAAATCAATACTCATTATCTTTATGGCATTAATTACTGCTTTATTTAATCAGAAACACAGTCAGTGTTACTTGTGTCGGCTATTTTACTTTTCATGTCATTAGAAGTAGACCATCAGCGCTTAGTTCGTTTTACGATTGTTTGTGTTTTTTCATACAATTTGTATTCATGTTTGAATTTTTTATTTACGTTTTAGTTTTAGTATTTTTGTCATTTATAGAATTTCTGTTTCAGTTAGTTTGAATGATTTCAGTATCAAGTTAAACTAAAGAAAAATCAGATGTTGCTTTGACAACTAGCTGAAATAAATATTATTATTTCAAGTAAAAAAAAGTTTTACATTTATTAAACTAATAACCCTGCATAACTAGTATTATTATGAAGTACTAAAAGAGTCTTTTAGACAGATGGACATAAACACAACAGCTCATGCTGTCTTTGAAGACTTGGAGAGGTCAAAATACATTTGCAGCGACCGTAAACGTGTACACTCAAAAAAATGATTTTTGCTCTTTGTTCAATTTCATTAATTAAAATGAGCTCATACAACATAACTCTTGGTAAAAATGGTCCCAACTTAATTTTATTAAATATAAACAATGTAATTTAAAAACAATTAGGTTTACACGTTTTTTTTTAATTGAGTCAACAAGAATATTTTTCGTTCGATTTTACTTGTGTAACTAGGAAGTGGATTTCCCTTCCCATCATGCTTTGCACAGGGCTGGATAAGGAGAGTAAATCTTGAAATAAAATGTTATTTTAGGCATTTTTTATTTAGATGATAAAATTGGGAGACTTGTTAATGTTTAATGTTCTTTTATGTTTGTATTTAAAAGAGTTTCTGGTATGTTAGTGTTTTGGGGGTTACCATTGTGGTAAAGTGTAGAGCATGTGCTTGGGTTGAGGACCAGCTAACATGACACAAAGTTGTTTTATTAACAAAGAAACAATTATGGGCATGCCATGGATGTGACAATATCATCATATGCTATGCCTAACAAATTGGCTAATGCCTAAAGTTAAGTAAATCCAACAAATAATGTAATATTGAGTGTAGAAACAATTTATAATCTAGTTAAATGTTTTAGCAAGCATAAAAACATCACTTCATCAATGTATCAATTTAATTAAAACTATATTTGATCAAATTGAGTTGACCCAACTCAATTACAATTCATCCAATGAATTATTTTTTGGAGTGTAGGCTACTGATGTTAAAATCACAATGTAGCGGCTGGATTGCAACTATTACATATATAATTTGCCTATTTACATTGTCTATTTTGTATGTATAGACCTAATTTATCTGTCGTATGTTTCTTTATTTGCTTATCATATTTTATATTTTACTGTGCCCTGCTGTTGTTTTGTGCACAGGCATGGCATGGCAAAACTTTATCTAGTAGGATTAACCCAATTTTTTTTTGTAGTCTTCACTGAAGGAATTTAAGTTTATACAACAAGATTACAACAACTCATTTCAAACTAATTAGATTTTGGTGGAAAAATGTAATTAAATTTCGTGGAAAAGTTTACTCTAATTTTTTTAAGTTCGTTCAACAACTTTTTTTTTTGAGTGTAGCTTGTGTGTGAAAGTATGTTTTTTATCATATATACAACTCTTATTTCAAAAGATCAATGAAAATGTCATTTTTCTCCTGGTAAAACATGCTGATGTTGGTTTCACGTTTTGCCTTGATTTCCAAGGACGACACAACGACGGACTATTTTTGTCTCTCTCTTTCTGCTCTTTGACCGTGAATGTTTGGTCACATCACACGAGGCTGATACTGTACAGCACTCTTCATGCGTTTCATTACACTGACGAAGATCAAACAGAAATACTGGATCAACCATGCAGAGCTTACACAACTTTATCTCATGCTTTTTAAATGAGGGAATATATTTATTCTTTATTATTTACTCACTCTCATGTTGATCTTAACCCATCTGACTTCAGCTGCATTTTTGGGAAAAGAAAAATCCTTTCTGGGTTAAAATGACAATGAATGTTAGAAAGACTGAAATAGCATTTTCTTGTAAAAGTACTTCAGTAATCGGTTTTATTTCTTACGATAGCTTTGTGTGAGAAACAGGTCATTCTTAGCTCTGAATATACTTGACGGACGTTTGGTGTTATTGACATTATCATTGTAAAAAGAGCATTTATTAACACTTCTCCTTTTGAGTTCCACGGAAGAAAGAAATCATAGAGGGTTGAAATGAGATGAAGGTTAGTAAATGATGCTGACAGCCTCTTAGATTCGACTGTAACATGTGACGTGTCTTTATGGGATGCAGCATTACAATAGCCTCTCTGTGCACTTCATTTGTGTGAGTGGATCTAAGCAAACAATGCATACGGAGAGAGAGAGTCCTGCTTTTACCGACTTTTGACCTAATTTGCTGCTTTGTGCGAAGGGGAAGTCATGTGGATTTAGTCATCAGGAGGCTTTATTCTGTGTGTGGCTGCATTTTGACTTTTAGACTTTTCTTTATAGAATAGTTTCACCACTTTATGGTCATATAAAGTCTATGAAGTCTTGCTTTGGTAATTTATCTAATGCATTGTTAAAATGTCTTTTGCATTTAAAGGAATAGCTAACCCAAAACATTTAAATGGACTCACTCTCAGGCCATCCAAGATGTAGATGAGTTTGTCTTCATCAGATTTGGAGAAATGTAGCATTACATCAGTGTCTCAGCAATGAATGCTCTGCAGTGAATGGGTGCCGTCAGAATGAGAGTCTGATAAAAACATCACAATAATAATCCACACCACTCCAGTCCATCAGTTAATGTCTTCAGAAGACAAAAGCTGTGTTTATTATGGATTGGAGGGATCCCCTGCTGAGCATCCATTGATGAGCAAGTGATGAAATGCTATATTTCTTCAAATCTGATGAAAAAACAAACTCATCTACATCTTGGATGGCCTGAGGGTGAGGACATTTTCAGCAAATTTAATGCCAAACATGATAAAGCATAATCGTTCATAACTCTCCTGTTGAGCCAAAGCCCTTCTGACTTAATGTCAAGACTGCGGTTGATGTAGGTCGTATCAGCCAGCCTTCAGTGATCACGTACGGTTAACACCACCAAGGCTTTCAGAGCGAAACAGCAGGCGTACTCTTTTTGGTGATGCCTGTGTTGGTGTCTTGATCTTTTGTTCTTGTTCGTGCATAAATGTTGGCCTCAAAATATAACTTTTTTTGTCTAGTGTTAGTATGAATTAGATTGGCAAGAATTCATTGGCTCTGAATAAATACTTAACTACTGTATAACGTGGCTCATATTTGACATAAATAGCATTTAACTTCTTTTCTGCATTTTTCAGAACGGCAAACTTAACAAAATGGCGAATTTTACTTAGTATTATTGTCTTGTTTTTAGTCAAAATATCAAAAAATTCTTAAAATCAAGAATACTTTTATTAGACAAGCAAAATGACTTAAGATATTTAGTCTTGTTTCCAGAAAAAATTATAATAATTAAATGCATTTTGCTTAAAACAAGTCAAATTATAAGCCAGTGTGGTAAGTGCATACTTCGCTGGCAGATAATTGTACTTGTTTTAGCAAAATGCACTTAATTTAGTAAACTTAGCCATGTTTTACAGTGCATAGAAACAAGAAACGAATAAATGAAACCTGACCATGATTTAGTGAAATCATTGAAACTGAAAAGAAGGGATGGATTAATAAAACGTCCTTCGTTTAAACTCAAGTTCTCTATAATCAACAAAGTGCACATGATAAAAGAGAGCTTCTTTAATTGGCACTTCAGTGATTTTAAAGGGAGACTTCTTTATTTGCTTTCATACAGTTTCAGTAACACACCCACCCTCTCAAAACAACAACTGCATTTCATTTTTCTATCCTTTTTTTTGCATTCTTCAGTAAAGCATGTAGATTATGATTATTTGAACCACTTTGTTGCACACCTGTGTAATAATGAGAAAAAAAAGGCATGTCAACATAACGAAAAATCGTTTAAATGTCCAACGTAACTGAATTAAACACCAACAGGTCTTTCTATTTAACATCTAATTTCAATGTTTGCACTCCTTGTCCAGTTCTATGCAAAGCATGCTGAGAACAAGAAACTGCTTCATTTTCAAAGTTACAACTTATACATTTTGTTTTTATCCTGAAGTTAATGCAGAAATTTGAGTTTAAATGACAATGTTAATTTGATGTATCAGCATTATTGCGTCGGCAGAACTCTATTTTAATGTAAATGTGATTAACAGTCATGTTTCATCATTCGGACTGGTTTCAGAGGCTTGAAGGACAATCGTTCCTCTGATTTCCGTGGCAGATTAGGACTCGTTTGACACTAATATTATTCCAGCATCATGTTCTGCATGGGTTAATCATGCTTCGCTGGTGCTTGCAGTGGCTTTCTTCGGGTCATCCTCCTTTTCCTCCTACTTTGGAAATTGTTGTGTCCTGAGGGACTGTGTTCATTTGATATTATCACTCTAAAATCAAAAATATCCAGAGGCATCGTTACTGCAGAGACTTCATTAAAGGGATAGTTCACCAAACAATCATTCTTCAAAATATCTTCTTTTTTTAGTTCAGCAGAAAAAAGAAAGTCACGAAACACAAATTTAATACGTTTTGCGTGAACTATCCCTTTAAGCATTTAGTCTCAGTATTTTTTTTTCTGAAGTCTCCAAGATTTGATTAAAATAAATAAATAGTGATCCAAATAATATGCATCAGTTTAAATGCATCATTAAAAAACATAAAATGAATAAACTTACTGTTAGTTGTGTTTACGAGGAAAGTCAATCCGACCAAATAATCTGAAAATGAAAGACTTTCTTGTGGCTCAGTTTGTCCGTTTATTTATGTATTACTATTATGTTCACTTGATTTATTTTTGGAGTTTAATGTGAGTCGGCGAAGGTTAGCTGAGAGCGTATCGGACTCAAAAATAAACAGTGGCGTGAGGCTAGCCGTGCTAAACTTCTCTTATCAAACCATCAAACCAAATATTATTGTTTCAATAATCAGTTGTTTTGCAGGACCCTAAAAGCTTTTATTGTCCATAAAATGTCCTTTTTTCATCTGCCAGCTGAATAATGCCACGTTGCACTCGTGTCCTTTGATGAACATTTGCTCTGTTGGAGAAAGTGATGCTGTTTCTCAGGCGGGTAGATTTTGGTGCTATTAATTAATGCAGGTAACAAGTCGGGTTTGAATGCATTGCAAGTCGTTCTGAAATAACAGCTCTTTCAAATGCATACATGTAAAGGATGTCTTTTTTTGTGCAGATGAGCATCACAGTCAGTTTCTGATTTTTACCTCCTATATTTTGCGTTAGTTTAATAATGTATTTGCCCATAAAACCTCAAGCTACAGTGTTTCCATGCAACAGTTTTATCTTTCACCACATTTTAATGTGAAAATGAACAAGATGGAAGAAAGACTGATGTATATTGTGACATGCAAACAGGGCATATTGAGAGAAAAAGCAAAACATTTTTCTGCTATGCATTAAAAGCCTTTTTAATCTCAAACATGTTACGTTTTCTACTTTTTTTACTGTTTATTATGTACATTTTCTGCTTCCTACACTCTTTAAAAGAAAGGCTCTTTATTAGCATTGATGAATCCATTTAAGAACCTTTCCAGGTTCTTTAGATTTTTTTTTAAAGGTTTAGAATAAGAAAAAATGAGCTGAAAATGAATTTACTCACCCCCTCAGGCCATCCAAGATTAGGATGAGTTTGTTTCTTCATCAGATTTGGAGACACGTAGCATCAGTGTCTCAGCAATGGATGCTCTGCAGTGAATGGGTGCCGTCAGAATGAGAGTCAATGGATGCTCTGCAGTGAATGGGTGCCGTCAGAATGAGAGTCAATGGATGCTCTGCAGTGAATGGGTGCCGTCAGAATGAGAGTCAATGTATGCTCTGCAGTGAATGGGTGCCGTCAGAATGAGAGTCAATGTATGCTCTGCAGTGAATGGGTGCCGTCAGAATGAGAGTCTGATAAAAACATCACAATACTCCACACCACTCCAGTCCATCTGGAGAAGACAAAAGCTTCATCCATTAAGACATGTTTATGTAAAGTATGTTCATAATCTATAATAATGCTTCCTCCATCTCCTGTTGTCTCTCACATCAAACTCCAGCTGATATGTGTTCAGAGCTGTTTTGTCTTGTAAACGCTGCTTGATCTGATTCAGAACAGAACACTTCTTCACTGGAGGAAGCGTTGTTACGGGTTTGTTTCATCTTTTCTCTTCTCAAGATGAACTGATGGGCTGGAGGGGGTGGATTATTGTGATGATTTGATCAGCTGTTTGGACTCGTGTATTAAGATTATACGACAGACCCATGATGCTCTTCACTAATGAGGGATCCTGCTGTCGGGGTTTTACGGGAACTCTTAATATTCCGGCTGGAATGTAAATAAAAGCCCTCAGCGGCCGGATCGGTCTGTTAACGAGGCTGTAATGAACGCGGAAGAATGACACCGCTAGGATGGAGCATCGGCTACTACACACTAGGGGTCGACCGATATGTGTTTTTCAGGGCCGATACCGATTATTACAGATCAAGTAGACCGATAACCGATATTTTGAACCGATATACTTGTCTGGTGTAAAAATGAAAATTAATGCCAAAATTAATAATAACAAGAGCTCTGACAAAAAACGTTCTTTAAATGCTTTTAAACAGGTCTTTAATTCTGAAAACTGTTAATAACAACAACATTTCCGTTGATTTTTATTTACAGTACAGTGCAAATGAAGGCATAAAACATTAATTTAATTTATCTTTTAATCAAATGAGAGTTAGACTTTATTTTTGGCAAACAAATGAGTTTACTATTAAAATTAAAACATGGAAGAAATAGCGTATTGTGTGATTATTCTCAACAAAAGTTGTAATAATTGTTGTAGTTGTATTACGTATACAGTAATATATTCGGCTAAACCGAACTTATATTTTGACAGGTTGCCATGAGGACCTTTTAAGTTTCTGTAGCCTATGTATATATGATATGACGATCGTTTTACTCAAATGAAACGGTCAAATGCTCATGAAGTGACTCTCATGAAGTGACTGGGGATGTTGTTCGTGTATTTATGTCCTCATTTAGTGAGACGGCAGACGCTGAAGTCACTGCGAGCGTCACGTGCGCTTCAGTATGTGTGTGTGCAGTAAATGAAACCGCACGTCTGTGTCATTCATTAACAGAGATGCAGAACATGCAGGATTCATATTTAAATAGTGTTTTTGCGGCTTAATATTTATAGCTACTAGTCCATAGCGCGAGTCGATTTAAGTGTACTGACCTACTTTTGATTAATTCATCCAAACTTCGACACATTCCGCGACATTCCGCGTTATACGGTAAAGTCCATTATATGACTGCATTCCGCGATTCCGCCCGCATTTTCCGCATCGCGGACATCATAGTGGATTGTGATTTATTGCAACGTCTGCTGCTGCTTTACCTTTGAGAGACAACTGATGCGTGATCACTGAGGCAGCTCCAGTTAGCAAGTGCTTTCGGTGTGAGACTGCCTTCAGTTTTCCGCGTTGATTGGTCGGACTCGTGATCATATCAGATGAGCGGTGGGCGGAGATTGCTCTCAGAGATTGAGAGATCGCCTCACTCTCACAGTGTTGAGCTCAGACAGGCTGCATCGAGCCAAATAGTGCATTTAAACATTAAATAATTTCACCTGTATTATTTAGTCACCAATAAATAATGTCACCTGTAAATAGTATGTTTGTTTGCATTATAAAAAAAAATTATCGGCAAATATGTTTTGAAAATGGCTGATATCGATAATCGGTAAAATGCTTAATATCGGCGCCGATAATCGGTCAGGCCGATAATCGGTCGACCCCTACTACACACACATAAACACATGCTTTACAGTAAGACCGAGCATGCGTTATCTTAAGATCCAGCTGCGGTTTATGTGACGTTTTGTACAAAGATGCATGTGGTCATTTCTGATGGTCAAAGAACCTCATTTAAAAAAAAAAAAAAAAAAAAAAGTTCATTATAATTTAATGTATTAATTGTAAAATACTAAAAAAAAAAAAATTATGCATGGATGTGAAATAATGATTTGAGCTAAAGTATAAAATTAATTATGCATAAATATTTGAAAGGCCAGTGCCTGGATTGACCAATCACAGTCAAGTATTACAGAGAACCGAGTCACAATTGACTTTGAGAGTTTAGAAAAAAATAATTGTGAATTTGTTGATTAAGTTGCTATTTTTGATCATTTAAAAATCACTAATTAAGTGAAATGTATGGAATTGTGAATGTGTTAATTTAACTTTTCTTATTTTCTTATTCTTATTTTTTTTAATAATATTTTTAATCTGTTAAAATCATTAAGTGAAATGCATGGAATTCAGAATTTGTTGATTTTGTTTTACATATTCACCCAATTAATTAACTTTTTTTTTTTAAAGGTGTATAATAATTTAAAAATCATTAAGTGAAATGCATGGAAGTGAGAATATCCTGATTTTGTTTTATATATTTACCCAAAAAAATTATATCTTATTAAAAAAAATATTGTAAATATTTTTAAATCATTAAACTTATATTAAATTTAGATTTTGTTTTTAAAATTCATGCCAATTTTTAAAATGTGTATTATTAATTTGAAAATAATTAATAAATAATTAAGTGACATTTATACAACATATAATTTGTTGATTTAGTTTTTCATATTAACTAATAATTAATACATTTTATAAATAATGTTTACTCATTTAAACTCATTAAGTGAAAGTTGTGGAGTTTGTTGATTTTGTTTTCATAATTACCCAAATAATGAACAGGTTTTTGTTTGTTTGTTTTAAAGTAATGAGAGATTTAAAGTGATATTTCTGGAGTGATCTGCTGAAGAACACGATCTGCTGAACTGGTCTCGGTGGTTTTGTTTTTATGGGAAGTGTGAGTGAAGGGCCTGACGGGGGGGAGCAAGGGTCATGTGTTTTTTGTTTAGTCATTTGGTTTTGAAGTCAAACCGCTCCCAAACGCTCGTCTCGTAACTGACCCACAAGAACAGCAACAGTGACCTAAAGCCGTGATTGTTCTTGTTTTTATTTTAAATCTAGTATCCTGTCCTTTTGTGTGTCAGACCTCACACTTTCTCCTTCTCCAGCTCATCTCCTCACGCGCTGCACGTAGCAGGATCATTAAATACTGCTTCCTCTGGCAGGAGGCCAAGCGTCCGGGTTCAGATCAGTTCGTCAGTCTTTCATGCTCACACATGAGGTGGAGGTTTGGCAGAGAGGGTAAAGCACGAAACGTTTATATATGTGTGTGTGTGCATTAAAACGTTTAATTCCAACTCAGTTTAATGCACTACTTTCATAAGAGCGTGCACGGATACTTGCTGCCAACACTGACTTTTAATAATAAAATAGCGACACTGAATCCTGAATCACTACATTATATTTCTTAGCATCAAGGGGTAAAATCACTGAAGTAAAACTCACTGCTTCATTGTTGAGAGACGCTCAGATGCATGTAACGACATATTTAATCTCTCAGTTGACTAATAATACATGATTACTTCACTCTCTTCTTTAAATTGACGAATCGTACTTTGTGCACTGCTTCTGTGAACAGTAAAGCCCAGCTGCTTTGGGTTGATTGGCCAGCTCAATTATTTGGACATTGACGAGCGCTGTTAGCCGGCGGAGCAGACCAGGCTAAAAATTTACTTTGAAACCTTTTTGTCATTTACATTTATGCATTTAGCAGACGCTTTTATCCAAAGCGACTTACAGTGCATTCAGGCTTATACATTTTCATTAGTACATGTGTTCCCTGGGAATCGAACCCACAACCTTTTGCGCTGCTGACGCAATGCTCTACCACTGAGCCACAGGAACACTCCTGTCATCCTGATATTGTCATCCTAAAGATATCGAGCGGTGCGTAGTGAGTCCAGCAGATCAGTGCAAGAACTTCAGATATTGGGGGGGCAGATTGGCCATTTGTAATTACGTGTCCCCCTCAAGGTCTACGGTGGTCACGGCCCGGCTCTAAACCGCTGGTTGACACAAAAACATGGCCTTGCACTTTCCAAAAACATTCACTTTTCAAGATGCACGTGTATATTTGTCTGATCCTTGACGCAGATTCTGTGCTTACTTGGTCTAATATTTTACATAGCAAATGAGAATCGCTAAAATTAATTCATATATTTTTAGACAAAGGTCTTCTTAATGATTTTCAGTTGTTAAATATAATTAAAGCAACAGTTTTTAAATAACGCAAGAATATGTAAAAGTATGGTATTTGGGGTAAAAAGCACCCTGCTGTTGGGCTAAAGGCACAGTAATTAACATGATAATTAATATATGGCTCACTTTTCCATTAGTTGACATGACATGGTTAGATTCAGATGGTAAATATCATATTATGTTGGGAGTCCGTATTACAGATAATTACCATGTTTAGAATGAAACATCATATTTAAAAACATGTTATTTAAAATGATTTTTTTCCGTATATTAAAACATATTTTATTTTAACATATTTGAATGACAGTATATTTATTGAACACAAATTAATCCCTTTATTTTTCAAAATAAGCAGAAAATAGTACAAACTTTGCTAAAGTGATTGTTTTGAACAAATATTAACTAAGACATTATTTAAAAAAACATTATTTTAGCTGAAGTATTTCTATCACTACCTGGGGGGGGGTTACTTATATATTTATATACGTATATATTTTTTCTTAAGGTGTGCCTTTAGCCCCGTTGTACCCTATAACTTAATTAACAATTATTAAATAATTAAAGAACAATTGAATTGAAGAAAACCTGTATTTTTAATCATTAAAGTCATGAATTATTAGCTGTATTTTATTTAACTTGTGAAGGATTTAAACATGGCAGTGTTTGGACTTAAAAATAAATTGTGTTCACCCAAATAAATAACTTAAAAAAGAAAAGAAAAATGCATTTTTAATCATAAATTATAAAACGCATTAATCATTGCATTACATTCATGAAGTTTCTTTGTTTTAAATTTAGTAAATTATTTAAACATTGTGGTAGCAGTTTTTTTTTCATATTCACTTAAATAATAATCAACTAAAGTAAAATATAGTAATAATAAAAAGTGTATTTTTAATAATTAAAAAACATCACACTCATTAATAACTAAATTTAAGGACTTTTTTAGAACTTTAAAGTATTTATTTATTGTGGTAGTGTTGGTATAGACTTACATTTATTGAATTATTGAAAATATTTTATAGCTAAATATATATATATTTTTAATATAGGGCAAAATGTTTGATGTTTTCTTATTCATATTATAAAAAACTGAAATAGTCAATTGTAGCATAAAGCATTGAACTCCGATCCTGAAGGGTTTTTTAATCACGAGTCTGATGCAGAAGTCCCGTGTCTACTAAAGGAAATCTGATGGCTTCATAAGAAAAGCATTCATGCGTTTATTAATGTTCATTTAACCTTAAATCCTTCGGCTCTGTAAAGGAGGGAAATAACAGCACATGCTGAGGACACGGAGACGTATCGTTACACTCGTCCTGCAGGTCTGAAGATCAGACAGGACTCGTGTTTATGATCATGTTTTGTGTTAATGTGTGTAGAATGTGGATTCTGATTTCTGACCCGGAGACATCAGGCTCAATGATGAACTCCACTAAAACCTTCCCATACAACCTCTTTATCTGGAGTCAGTCGTATGAGTTTGTGTTCTTAGGGCTGCACGGATTGGTCACAAATCATATTATAACTCTTTTCATGTGATTTGATCTGCAATATTTACACTCACAAATATATAGAACATTTTGCATTGTGCACTTTGTAGTCCCGACTTAAATTTATTCAATAAAAAACAAAAATCTATTTAATATAATAATATTTTTAGGAGGGAAATTATTATTTCAAATAAGTAGCTCTTTTATAGAATTATTTTTAAAATAACTTTAAGAACAATTTCATAATAATCATTACACAAACTACATTTATGGAAGATTTTTTTTGGTAAAGTATTTATTTTATATTATATTGTTGTACTGACTAAAATATATAAATTTTTTCCAAAATAAATTTATAACAAATTATTTTTTAATGCTCACCAAAATAATTAAAAACTAAAATAAATAAATATAAATCAATTTAATAAATAAAATAAAATTATTTTTTAATAATTGTTAAATACATAGATTTTTGTACATTTTTTATACATTGTGGTAGTATTTTGCAGGGACTTGCATTGAATTTGAATTTATTAATACAAAGAATGGATAACAAAACATGTTTTTTACTATTATTTTAGGGGAAAATATTTTTGGATTCACCCAAATAATAACAAATGTGGGATATGAAGATGAAAGCATTAAATATGAGTGTAAGTGAGTGTTTGGTCTGTTTTGTTCACAGGCGATGGTGGCGTGTTATCCGGGGAAAGGCACTGGTTATGTGCGTCATGTGGACAACCCCAACGGTGATGGGAGATGTGTCACGTGCATATATTACCTTAATAAGAATTGGGACGCCAAGGTACGTACGTCATCTGTAACATCAGACGTTTTGTGTTCATGTTAAAAGAGTATGATCTGAAGAAATCTTACAATCAGAACAATGATGTCTGGTTTTAAAGCATGCTGAATGTCCAGCGTGGCCTGCATCGTTTCAGCCTAATCCCATTAACCTCCAGAGAAATCCTAAAACAGCTCACGAGTCACGAGACGCATTAGAAGAGAAAACGATGATGCTCGTACACAACCATGCAGTTTACTTTATAAAGATCACATGCATGTCCTATCAAACTATGTGTTTGTTGTCTTGTTCACTGACTCTATTCCAGCTCGGTTCCACACATAATATCCATCATTAGTTACACAGGCTTTTGTGGGGGGGGGGGGGCATTTGACACTTACCTGTTGCCATGATCCAGTTTTCCTCCGACAGTCTTTTTCAAGACGAGATTTTCTGAAAGCACAAATGATTTGAGTTAAATTACCAATTTTAATACTTTGCCCCTGCTATACAGCCACAAATATAGATTTTTCTTATAGTAAGAAGGAAGATAAATCTCTTTTTTTCTCTTTCTCTTCGGAATATGTAATTTAAGGAATTAATATTGTAATTTTTATATTTATTATTGTACTAGTTGGTTTTCAACCACCATATTTTCATTTCAACAGATTAATATAATAATAATATAGTAACTGACATTCCAGTTACTGTGTAAGAATTTTATTTAATTCTTATTTTTATTTTATTTACTTTTATAGTTTGTCGATTTTCAGTCTAAATACTGAAACGTTTATATACTGTGATGATTGTATATTTCTTACAAAAATATATATATTTTTTTAATGCATTGTTTTGCTCATGTTTATTATAGTAAAATAATTATTCAACACACACACAATACTGTATATAATATCCTCATTAACATTATTATGCAATACATCAGAATTATGCTATATTAGAAACATGAATGGCAAGTGTTTATACATTTAATAAAGAAAAACAATAAATTCTGTCATATGTGTGTTCTCAAATCAGAATGATTATATTTGTCTAAAATTAAAACCATAAACATTTTTCTTACTTGAAATAAAATTTAATTTTTAAATATAACTGTGAAACTTTACACTTTTAAACTTGATATAAATATTAATGCTGACAAACATTAATCGCATCAAAAACAAACGTGTTTTTTTACATTTATGCATTTAGCAGATTCTTTTATCCAAAGTGACTTACAGTGCATTTTACTGTATGTTTACTGTGTTAAGTATGTGCATGTACTCTATTATGTATAAATATAAATACACACACATGCATGTTATATATCTCGAAAATATTTACATGGATATGCATTTATATATTTATATCTATAAAATATAATTAATATATTAAATATGCATGCATGTGTTTGTATGTACTGTGTATATATACATAATAAATATACATAGTACTTTTATAAACAAAAACGTTTATTTTGGATGCGATTATTTTAATCGTTTGACAGCACAAATAAATTGATCAAAAATGAAATGTTCCATTTTTCATTTCATCTTGATTTACTAAAATAAATTAACTTTTCAAACTAAAGATTTAAAACTATATAGACATAACTAAAACTAAAAAAAGACAAAAATGACAAAAACTCTTAATTAAACTATCATAACTTTATAAAAATATATATAAAAAGACATGTTAATTTTTCAATTTCTCATTTTAATTTAGTTTAACTTGACAAAAAGACAACAAAAATTACTAAACCTTTAACTAAAATTTTAAAATGAATTCAATATATTAATAAAAACTACAATGTTATCTCAATAACCGTCTCAAAAAAGGCAAATCATTTTTGCCTGTTGTCAAATACAAGATAAGTTGGGTCATAATGATTATTGTGATGTATAACGTTTTTAAAGCACCGCAGGACAGAATTACGCACACTTTATTTCCGAGTGATTTTGCTCTGTTGTGCATACGTGAGCATTCACGATGTACCTGCATAAAGCGCGTGTTCAGCTCCCCGAGAGAAACGTGCTGATTCTCTCTCGCACCCTCAGCAGTCTGCTCCCTGCGCTTATACAGCTCTTTATCCAGCATGTGCTCTTTTCCTCTCGTCTCTCTTCAGGAAGGCCGTTTCCTAACCTCCTGCAGACCTGGCCTCTCATTGTTATTTCTGCTAATGGAGTTTATCATGATCACTAAAAAAGCTCCAGTCACGCACTGCTGAGTCGACTGTATTGTCAGGAGTCACGTTAGGTTAATATGACTGATAGCTGCATTAGAGACAGAGCTGGAAAAAAACTGCAATTTTACAGTAATGCATTTACAATGAAAGTCTAAGGGCAAAATATTTTACATGCAAGAATTTGCAGCTTGTATTTTGTTTGTATATCAAATTTGACATTGTTTTAGACTGATCAGATCAGTAATTTGCTTGTAAATCTCTCCTCGTGCTGAATAGTATCACCAAATCAATTCAATTCACACAGGTTTTGTATTAATATGAGCCGTTTCGGAGTGAAAAAGCATTATTTGTGGATAATTTTGGCAATGTTTGTGCATGAGCACTGAACAATGAGGCCTACGATTAACCAGCTCTCCAAAAACAATAGTGAATCCAAGATTTGGTAATATAGAATAATGAGTTGGGTTGGGTATTGTAGGAATTTTATTAATTGCAATTATACTTACAATTCTGCTTATTGAATCCGATTTTGATTCCAACGTGGTTAAACATTTTTTAGATATCAAGCTTATTTATTTTGTGCCTCTTTTTGCAAAACATTGAATTGCTGCTGAATAATACCATGAACCAAAATCAGCCGGCTACATCAAAACTGGACTCGGTTAAGAGCTGTTTGTGTGCAAAATAGAGCTGCATGATTCTGGATAAATTGAGCTTGTAGTTCTCTCACAATTCTGAAGAAAGATTATTAGACGACTAAACAAAAACTCATGGAATTTATGAATGGAATGATTCAATGACTCCAAGATTCATTACTGGATGAATCAGTGTTTTTGAATGATTGATTCAAAGACAAATACATTTTTAACAGCTTCTTTTCGCCAAGATGCACACACAGGAATTAATTGATAGGTGGAATCGAATTTTAATATTACAACAAGTATCTGATTCCTGACCTTAAGTATCTAATTCTGGAATTGATTTTTGATTTCCAACCCTAATACAAATGTTGAAGGTCAGTCAATTTTGACCAGGGACACCACAAGTATAAAAATCCCAAAGAAAATTACAATTAAAAAAATAAAACTATAGAAAGAATACCCAGTTTTTTTTTTTTGTGGTTGTTATACCCTGTGTGGGCAAAGTCAATACAGTTTTAGTCAAATGGGATACCCCTGCCTAGCAGTTTTGGGAAAAAGAAAATCCTCTCTGTCAGATTTACTGGAACACAACATTTCAATGCTCTTATAAACACACTTTCTGCTCATTTTTACAAACGGATTATTTTCTGTCCTAACTGACATAGTCTGTATTTTACATGTGAACACTGTGCGTGTAATCACACTAATTGTTTGTTGTGGGTATTTTCTCAATGAGAATGTTAACTAATTCACTGTTTTGATGATTTGTCGAATGATAAACCTGATCTCATAATTGATTTCTGTGTTATTCGTGTCTTCAGCAAAATGGGGGTGTACTGCGGATATTTCCAGAGGGCAAAGCACAGTTTGCAGACATCGAACCCAAATTTGACCGTTTGGTTTTATTCTGGTCTGATAGACGAAACCCTCATGAGGTCCAGCCTGCATATGCAACAAGGTTATCATCATCATCATCATATTGATGAAGCACATGACAAACACACTCAACACATGCAGTGAATTTTCTTCTCACATTGTTTTTTATCTATAAACTTTCTCTCATTGTGTAGATATGCCATTACCGTGTGGTATTTTGATGCTGATGAGCGGGCGAAAGCTAAAGAAAAGTATCTAACAGGTAAGCTCATAGTTCACAAAAAAAATATATTTTCTGTGGAATACAAAATACAAATTTAAGCAGTCTTCATTTTGACATTTGGCACAAAAGGCCAGCTAAGATTGGATTAAGTTTCAGATTTGGAGAAACGTAGCATTACTTGCTCAGCAATGGATGCTCTGCAGTGAATGGGTGCCGTCAGAATGAGAGCCAATGGATGCTCTGCAGTGAATGGGTGCCGTCAGAATGAGAGTCAATGGATGCTCTGCAGTGAATGGGTGCCGTCAGAATGAGAGTCAATGGATGCTCTGCAGTGAATGGGTGCCGTCAGAATGAGAGTCAATGGATGCTCTGCAGTGAATGGGTGCCGTCAGAATGAGAGTCTGATAAAAACATCACAATAATAATCCACACCACTCCAGTCCATCAGTTAACATCTGGAGAAGACAAAAGCTGCACGCTTGTAAAAAAAATAAAAACAAGTCCATTGTTAAGGTGTTTTAACTTCAGACCCTTGCTAAAATATGAGTCCTTTGTCCATAATATTGCTTTCGCTAGTGAAAAACAAAGTTGTCTGGTCTGAATCAGGAGAGAAATCTGCACAAATCAAGCAGTGTTTACAAGCCAAAACCAATTCGTGGCTGGATTTGGATGTCAGAGACAACAGGAGATGAACTTTTTCACTGGAGGAAGTGTTATTATTGATTACAGACTCTATTTTGGCCTGAAGCGACAGTTTAAAGTTAAAACATTTTAATAATGGATTTGTTTCAGCTTTTGTCTTCTCCAGATGTTAACTGATGGACTGGAGTGGTGTGGATTATTGTGATGTTTTTATCAGACTCTCATTCTGACGGCACCCATTCACTGCAGAGCATCCATTGACTCTCATTCTGACGGCACCCATTCACTGCAGAGCATCCATTGCTGAGCAATATGCTACATTTCTCCAAATCTGATGAAGACACAAACTCATCTACATCTTGGATGACCTGAAGTCGAGGACATTTTCATTTCTCAAAACCAAACAAGCACATGTTTAAGTAAAAAATCTAAATTCTGAAGGTAATGTTATTTTCTTTCCCTTTTATGGTTGTCTTTTTGGAAAGGTGCTGGTGAGAAAGGAGTGAAGGTGGAGCTAAACAAGCCGTCTGAACCAAGCTAATCAAATGATCGTTAATCCAGACTTTTCCTGGTCACCAGCTGCGTGAAATAAAAGAAGAGTCGGAAAAGGCACGGGGTGTCCGTGACGAAGCAAGAGAAAGGAGTGGAAGATTGAATTAAAACTCTGCAGAAATCAACCACAGTTCCCAGAAAAACAGCTCATTTGAAATATGACTGTTGGTTGAATTTCATTTTTTTTAAAGGTACAGTACTCTGTATCACATTTACATGAATGCCTCTCATGTGACTGGAGTCACTGTGCCTCTGAGGAATGTTTAAAAAGCCGTTTGCTTTTGTCTCTGGGACGAGTTTCTGCATTTTGACCTGATCTTTGTGAATCAAGCTGCACATCTATGCATGTTACTTCTCATTACTGCTTCTCTTCTGATCAGATTGTCTGTTCATACTGAAATACACCCAGTACCGGTGAGGTAGGGAACTTTCGGCATGTTTATTCAGGACTGGGAGCTGGCAGATGCATCATGGGAATGTCATCTGCAATCCTACAGCTGTACTTTCTCACATGCACTAGGTCAGTACGAGTCCAGTACTGAACGTTATTGTCTGTCATGACCTGCACGGTATTGTCTAATTTCGACAAAATTAAAGACTGTTTGCTTTATAGACATTGTTTCTCTTTTAAAAATATTCTGAAACAATTATAATATCTGTTTTTGTGTGTGTGTGCTGTCAAAGTTAAGTCAAGTGCTTGAATTTAATTTAGCACTTATAATAAAATAGTATGGTTGACAGTCAGTTTATATAAGCAAGACCATCTGCTGGTATTTAATTAAAAAAAACTTTATTCTAGGATACATAATCACTTTACATCAAATGTCAACAAAATATTTTAAATATTGAACAGCAGAATGAATATTAAATGGATTAATTAGTCACATATGTTTCTGAAAGCACTATAAATATATTTCTGATTGATATCTTCAATTACTGCTGCACTAATTCTGATATTTGTTACATAGGTGTGCAGGAAAACAATTACGTTAAATGAGGAATAGCTACAAAAATGTAGCAACTGCACCACTTTGTGGTCACGATGGTAATGTCAAGACTTCAACGGGTTATGTGCAGAATTTATTTTAAGTCAAATTTAAGACAGTTTTAAAGACCTGCAACAAAACACCACAATCTCAGATTCCTGTACTCTATTAAAGAGGCCGTGACACACATTAATCAGTTATTACACACTATTAAACAGGGTAGACCTAACAGCGAGATTAAAACACGTAATTAAATCGGTTACGCTAGCCTAGTAGTTCTCACACTAATTAGTGGTCGATCGATATTGGATTTTGCTGATATGATAATAACGTGTTTAGCATTTTTTTTTACATGTAGGCTAATGTAGAGAAAAGTATTTATAACATTTTAAATATGGATATTTTTCATATAAAAACGCATCGATTCGCGACTGTTCCTTATTGATATTAGGGGATCTGAAATAAGTGCAATATCAAATGTCACTTCATACCTGCATCTTAGTCATTTCTTCTGCAGCTGATACAGTCTCATGGTTTCTGTCTTCATCCATCGCACACAGAACACAAATACAGTGCTTGTCAGTGCGACAGAAAACCTCCAGAACCTTCTCGTGTTTTTGGCAGATCCTCTGCTTCAGTGGCATCGATCACTGTGTCGTTCATCAGAATGAAACTCGAGTTCAGACACACCAGACAGGACTTGACCGTCCAGTACAGACGTCACACTTCACGTCTACAGCTCCAGCAAGAACAGCATCTCGAGGTTCAGTCTTCTTTAGTTTCTCCACCGTTTCAGCAATCATCACATTCTTGCCTAAATCAGGTCTCGGCGTGAAGGTCTTTCTGCACTCTGGACAGCTGTAGATTCCCTGTAATACAGCTCATGCAGTAACTGTGTCCACATGGGACGGTCACTGGTTCCTTCAGGAGATCCAGACACATTGAACAGATGAACTGGTATTGATCCACTGAAATTCTGGCTTCTGCCATCTCAGATATATAGAGCAACAATATGGATAATGAGAACAGTTTAGTTTCTATTTCTATACTGGAAGGCTAATATCTTACTGGTTTCAGGGTGTGACGTATTCCCTACTTTAGGGTGTGATTTATTGCAAGCCAGACGGTGGTTACAGCATAGATATGTATAGGTAGATGCCACATTCGACTGCTGTGTCTGCCATCTTGGAGCGGTCAATGTGTCGTCACTCAAAATAAAAATCAATGAGTTTCAAGATGCCACAACACCGAGCAAACCTTTGGTTGTAAAAACCACCGAAATTTAAATTCTTGAAGAAATTGGATAAACTTTTAATTTGTATTAACACTTTTTAAACTATAGTATCTTTTAAATGTTGTGTTAGCTTACAGCTTTTCTTCTGGTATTGTGTTAGTTTAGCAAAATCATCCGCTTAAGTCTGTTGCAGGTATAGATATTCATACACGTGTATAACTAGGGTTGCAGACACACTGGCAACTTTCTCTGGAGTGTTCACCGACCTGCTTTAACTGCTCCAATATGGCGGACAGCTCATGTACAGCAGCCCATAGAAACAGCCGCTAATAAGGCATCTACCTATACATATCTATGGTTTACAGCAACATTATGAGTACTTATCTACTTAACAGTATCATAAAGAAGCAGAGTGAGAAAAAATACCAAAAAAACAAAACATTTTTAAAAGTCATATGAACCATATAGGATGTGGGGTTACTTACATTCAAGAGAGATTTATGTCCTTGATTAACTCAATGAGGCTATAAAAGCGATGATGCACCACGATTTACAGAGTTTGAGTATTTAGAGTATAACCAGTGTAATTTTAGTAGCATTGATATAATATGATGTTTTTATTAATATTTTGAATGATTGATTTTTATATTTCCAATTTAAATTTTAAAATTAGTTTATTAGTTTCTGTCATCATGACACTGTTATTATGGCACTTCCAAGTTAAAATAAATGAACAACGAGAAATGTTGCCTTGGCAACTAGCTGAAGTAAAACAAGTTTAATTTATTTGCACTGATGTTATTTTCATGCACTAGATGTTATTTTCATGCACTAGACGTTATTTTCATGCACTGATGTTATTTTCATGCACTAGACGATATTTTTATGCACTGATGTTATTTTCATGCACTGATGTTATTTTCATGCACTGGACGTTATTTTCATGCACTAGATGTTATTTTCATGCACTGGTGTTATTTTCATGCACTAGATGTTATTTTCATGCACTGACGTTATTTTCATGCACTGACGTTATTTTCATGCACTAGATGTTATTTTCATGCACTAGACGATATTTTCATGCACTGGACGTTATTTTCATGCACTGATGTTATTTTCATGCACTGATGTTATTTTCATGCACTAGACGATATTTTTATGCACTGATGTTATTTTCATGCACTAGACGATATTTTTATGCACTGATGTTATTTTCATGCACTAGACGATATTTTTATGCACTGACGTTATTTTCATGCACTAGACGATATTTTTATGCACTGATGTTATTTTCATGCACTAGATGATATTTTTATGCACTGATGTTATTTTCATGCACTAGACGATATTTTTATGCACTGATGTTATTTTCATGCACTAGACGTTATTTTCATGCACTTATGTTATTTTCATGCACTAGACGTTATTTTCATGCACTGGACGTTATTTTCATGCACTAGATGTTATTTTCATGCACTAGACGATATTTTTATGCACTGACGTTATTTTCATGCACTAGACGATATTTTTATGCACTGATGTTATTTTCATGCACTAGACGATATTTTTATGCACTGATGTTATTTTCATGCACTAGACAATATTTTTATGCACTGATGTTATTTTCATGCACTAGACGTTATTTTCATGCACTGATGTTATTTTCATGCACTAGATGTTATTTTCATGCACTAGATGATATTTTCATGCACTAGACGTTATTTTCATACACTGGACGTTATTTTCATGCACTGGACGATATTTTTATGCACTGATGTTATTTTCATGCACTAGACGATATTTTTATGCACTGATGTTATTTTCATGCACTAGACGTTATTTTCATGCACTGTTATTTTCATGCACTAGACGTTATTTTCATGCACTGATGTTATTTTCATGCACTGATGTTATTTTCATGCACTAGATGTTATTTTTATGCACTGATGTTATTTTCATGCACTAGACGATATTTTTATGCACTGATGTTATTTTCATGCACTAGACGTTATTTTCATGCACTGATGTTATTTTCATGCACTAGACGTTATTTTCATGCACTGATGTTATTTTCATGCACTAGATGTTATTTTCATGCACTGATGTTATTTTCATGCACTAGATGTTATTTTCATGCACTGATGTTATTTTCATGCACTAGATGTTATTTTCATGCACTGACGTTATTTTCATGCACTGATGTTATTTTCATGCACTAGATGTTATTTTCATGCACTGACGTTATTTTCATGCACTAGATGTTATTTTCATGCACTGACGTTATTTTCATGCACTAGACGATATTTTCATGCACTGACGTTATTTTCATGCACTAGATGTTATTTTCATGCACTAGACGTTATTTTCATGCACTGACGTTATTTTCATGCACTAGATGTTATTTTCATGCACTGACGTTATTTTCATGCACTAGACGTTATTTTTATGCACTGATGTTATTTTCATGCACTGATGTTATTTTCATGCACTAGATGTTATTTTCATGCACTGATGTTATTTTCATGCACTAGATGTTATTTTCATGCACTGATGTTATTTTCATGCACTAGATGTTATTTTCATGCACTAGATGTTATTTTCATGCACTGACGTTATTTTTATGCACTGATGTTATTTTCATGCACTGATGTTATTTTCATGCACTGATGTTATTTTCATGCACTGGTGTTATTTTCATGCACTGATGTTATTTTCATGCACTGATGTTATTTTCATGCACTGATGTTGTTTTCATGCACTGGTGTTATTTTCATGCACTGATGTTATTTTCATGCACTGATGTTGTTTTCATGCACTGATGTTATTTTCATGCACTGATGTTGTTTTCATGCACTGATGTTATTTTCATGCACTGACGTTATTTTAACGCACTGACGTTAATTTCATGCACTTGTGTTATTTTCATGCACTGACGTTATTTTCATGCACTAGACGTTATTTTCATGCACTAGATGTTATTTTCATGCACTTGTGTTATTTTCATGCACTGATGTTGTTTTCACGCACTGATGTTATTTTCATGCACTGACGTTATTTTCATGCACTGATGTTATTTTCATGCACTAGATGTTATTTTCATGCACTGATGTTATTTTCATGCACTAGATGTTATTTTCATGTCTCCTGCCACCAGCAGAGGTCGCTGTTGAACTGCAGATAGTCAGTCTTAAACCATTCAAATGACCTCCATTATGAAACTTTGTCAACTTCCCAGACATAATTTTGGATTAGACTGTATTGAACATGAGATGCACAAAAACCACCAAAACAAACAAAAATATCTCTTACAAATACATCAGTATTTACAGTGTTGGGCTTGTTACTCCAAAAATGTATCACTCATTACTAGTTCGGGCAACAGTAATTAGTTACACTACTAGTTACATTACTTTTTCTTCACGTCCCCACAGTTGTATTAATTGTGTATCTTCCCTATAAAATTATTCTAAAATGTTACTATATGTTTCTGCCTTATTTCACCAAAATCCACTATAGATCGCAGTCAGAAATTATTACAAATGCTCAATTGTGATTGATAGGGACTTTTAAGTAAAAGTATTGCATTAATTGTCAGATGTAGCTATAATTCCTCTGTTACCCATTTGCGATTATATTTCACGATGTTGTTTATCAAAATAAATCACATTTTTAATTCTAGTAATACAATGTAGGCTATATCGGGGGCCATGTAATGCCAGAGTAAAGTAATGCCACAACTGACACATCTGTTCAGATCATCTTTTCTCCAGACCAAATCAATGTAATGGCAATATTTCCATCCGCCGAATGTAAACTTTTCCATATTCCAAGCTTGGCTGATGCACGCTGACTTCATGTGCCTGTGCGAGTCATGAAATTATGAAAATAAATCTATGAATTATTGGATTTCAAATCAGTAGGTGTTGAGGCACCAAAAGTAACCAAGTAATGAGCTGTTTTATGGATAACCTGTAATATTATTTCTGAAATCTTATTAGTAATTAGTTACTGTAACTAGCTACTAGAAACTAGTTACTACCCAACACTAATTTACATATTTAAGCTAATGTAGACTTTAGTCAGAGTAGCGTCATATTTAATGTTTGACAGGATTGTTCAACGCTATCTCACGACCAATTCGTACGCTTTATCTAAACCACAGTGACGGGTAGGTTTAGGGGAAGGGTTAGGTGTAGGTCATTCGTACAAATTGAATATATCTACTGATTTAAGTGCTTAAAATCACAATAATATACATGATTTGACAGTATTCTTACAATAGCTGCTCTGAAACATAACAAAGCTGTCACTGAAGCTTCAGAAGTCTGTGTGAAGCACTGATCACATCCAGCAGCTTCAGACGGCACTATTGATCTTCATTGTTCAGTCAGAGCCGTCCATTATGTGTGAAAACCAATGTCAAAGAGAGGTGTGCGCTTGAGTGATGTTTCAGTTTCACAGGGAAGAGAGGAGCATTACTGTACAACAAAACTGACCCAGAGAGAGTAAAGATATATGAAAACTGCAATTCACCATAGTTTTCAGAGGTCAGAAATCAAAAACAGATGGAGCTTTTTTGAAATTGTTTTCATGACTATTCAGTACATTTTCATCTCCAAATGTTTTTCAATTAAATTCTCATACATGAGAATAATTATGAAATAATTCGTAAAAAAAAAAATAAATGTCCAAAAATATATTACAAAATAAGAATACAATTAAATATAGGCTAATAGAATAACATATAGACTTTATTTTCTTTATGCAAAATATATTTAATTTTAGGATAAGATGTGACTTTGTAAGATTCGACCTATTATGCTGCAATAGCCGAAACTGACGATGAAATGTGATAAATTGAATGCTGGATTGCACAGTCAGCTTTGTATTTAGAGAAGCATTGATAATGACCAGGAGTGGACACTAGGGGGCAATGTTGATCCAGCGATTCAAATCAATACCAGACCTGGGAAATAGTCTTTCAGTATCAGTTAGAGTAGAAGTATCTCATTTCGATTTCTGACCATCTCAAAAAAGACTGAATTTCGATGGGTTTTAAGGTTAGTACAGATGGCGACAAACGTCCTCTAACCCAAAACACAATGAAAACCTTAAGAAGTAGGTCAAAGTTGAAGGTCACTTCATTGAGTTTCACTTTCTCTATATGCAGCACAGATCTTTTCACATCTTTAGCATCATTATGCTTAAACCTCCTTTGTGGCTTCATGACATTGTAGAATGCGTGATTCTATTCAGCTGAGAGACGTTACAAGGCGTTTATCAAACATTTTCCAGAATTCAGTGATCCGTGGTCAATTATTCCTCATATGTCAGAAAGAATGGATCTGCAGTCATAAAGACCTCCGATGGCTTCAGAAGAGCTGACGGAAATGAGCTCAGTGATGCATTGCTCTGGTCTGAAGCTTGCAAACCAGTAAGACATGAATGAACACTCGGCCTTGGGCTCCGTTCCAAAACCTAACGATCGGCCTTCCAAGTTTGCATTCAAACTGTAATAGGACCTGATGAGTGACTGATTTAGAGAGTCCTACATAGACATTAACTCTGTGAGTCACATAATAGAACTCTGGCCTGTTTTCAGAGAACTATAAAGTTAAACAATTCCACCAGTAGTAGTACTGATAGTGTTGTGTAAACGGCTGAAGATGCGAAGAGTGGAGGAAGTGACAAACCGAACCGATTGATTGAGTCATTTATGTGTGACATCGATTATTCAGTTCAAGCGATTCACTAAGCAACAAACGCTACAACCAGAAGAGCTTTCATTTTCAAATTTCGACATCATTGTAATGAATAATACAAAATAAAACAACACACATAGCTATAGTGATGGGTATAAGATACTGAGATTTGGAAACGCTCCAATCAAATCATTTGATTAAATCGCTTGAGCGCGGATCGCGAATTCATTTATCAATGTACTTACGGATGGATTCATTTGATTCAGAATCGGTATTAACGATGGATTCTTGATTAAATTGGATCTTTGAGTTTGATCGGATTAATCTGTTCGTAATGGAACCTCGAGGCGGAGATCATTGATAAATCGATTAAGGCGGATGGGTTCATTTTTATGTATTAGCATGTTATTTATTCAGATCGTAACCATTAACTACGGACTTTTTATTTTTTGTTAGTTATGGATAAAATATGTTATTTCTAATACTTAAAAAAATGTATTTGATTTCTGGAAATCATCGCGCGACCCCCCCCTAACTGTCTCACGACCCCCCAGGGGGTCACGACCCCTACTTTGGGAACCACTGATTTAGAGAGTCCTACATAGGCATTAACTCTGTGAGTCACATAATAGAACTCTGGCCTGTTTTCAGAGAACTATAAAGAGAACTATAAAGTTAAACAATTCCACCAGTAGTAGTACTGATATACTGTAGTAGTACTGATAGTGTTGTGTAAACGGCTGAAGACGCGAAGAGTGGAGGAACAGACAAACCGAACCGACTGATTGAGTCATTTACGCTGGAACCGATTGATTGAGTCATTTATGTGTGACATCGATTATTCAGTTCAAGCGATTCACTAGCAAAAACCACACCAGAAGAGCCCTTCATTTTCAAATTTCGACATCATTGTAATGAATAATACAAAATAAAACAAACACACATAGCCTATAGTGATGGGTAAAGATACTGAGATTTGGAAACGCTCCAATCAAATCATTTGATTCAAATCGGGACTTTGGAGCGGATCGTGATTCATTTGATTCAGATCGTTCGGAGCGGGTTCGCCAATCACTTCACAAATTGAAAGTTTCGCGATGGTTTTATTATAATAAAAATCTAGTAAAAATGTAGTAGTTTTTTATAATAATATTTGAAAAAATAACCTTTTGAGTTTTAATTATATCGAGTTATCTTCATTGTGCTTGGTGTGAACCAGGATTAACTAAAACAGAAAATAAAATTAAAACCATTTACATTTTTATTTATTTAAATTTTTTATTTTACTTCAAGTAAAATAAACACTAACTGAAATACAATAAAAATATTTTATTTTAGCTATAGTTTCCGAAGCAACATTTATCATTTTTAATTTAGGTTAACTAAAACAGAAATTTAATAATAATAATTACACACACACACACACTACAAACACACACACACTACTACACACACACACACACACACACACACAACACAACAACAACACACACACACACACACACACACACACATTCACACACACACACACAACACACACACAATATAATATATATATATTTTATATTATATATATCATAAATATATATTATATTAAATATTATATATATATATATAATATATATATATTTATATATAAATATATAACAAAAACAAAAAATTCCAATTAAAATGATTTAATTTTTTATATATTACTATAAACTATAACAGTCTCTCAGGGATGCTAAAGTAACACTGCGTTAACAGACTTCACTCAAAACACAAAGATGAAGATGATGATGGATTGTGAACTCTACAGGGTTTGACGTATAATGCATCACACAAAAAGGTAGGTGATTTTCACCCGTTTTCTATTGATACGTTTGGTTCTGGATTAAGAATGAGTATATTTCTCTTGGAAAGCAGCATAGTGGTGTTTTGTGACAGAGCTTTGGTCTGTTGATCTGTGCAAATATTAGCAGGTTCCTCACAGCTGTGTGTTTTAGGCACACTTCAGACTCTGAGGTAACACACACTATGACAGACGTCACCGTAGAGCGTGGGTCAGTGGTTTCCATCGCCGAGGGTTCATGGAAATGTGCTTAATGTGTTAATAAGAGCCTTTCTAAAAATACCCCCCCGGCTGACAGAAGCAATGATTCATGACTACACTGTGGATCTGAACCGGCGGGTTCAGCTCTGTTCTGGGTCATGAAAACATGCTGAATGCTAATTCTACATGCAATTAAACACATACGAGTGTCTCCAGTGCCTCAGTGATTGATTTATATTACAACAGATTTCAATCTCTTTCTTTTTCGTTCAATTAACGATTCATACGTGTCACTTTTTACCCTGCCTTCATTTATTTTTTATAGTTTTTAAAATGCCTTTAATCTATAGATTTGATTAAAATGATCTTGTTTAATCTTGTTTCAAAATATGAAAATATTGTGCATATTTTATAATCGAAGTTAAATATTTCATTATTGGCAAGAAAATTATGTACATTGTACATGCATGACTTCATCTGGCATCTAATTAGCATAATAATAAATGACGAATAATAAAATTGAAAATAATAACGTTTCTATTATCCATAAAGTATCCATAAAAATCTATAAAAAGTAAAATATATAATATATATTTATACATAAAAGTTAATATTTATATGATTTTACACATGGTGGAAATTACAGTTTGAATGTGAAAAAAACGAAATGAAGCAAAAAAAAAAAAAATAACTACATAAAAAATTATTTAAGTAAATATCTTGTGAACAATGTTTTGTGGGTCATTTTTAAATAAAACTGTATTAGACATTGTCTTATTATTTTTAAGCGAATATATATATATATATATATATGATTTTATGGATGGCATTATGTATCAGGAAATATAAATAAACACATATATATATATATGTATGTTTATTTATATTTCCTGATACATAATGCCATCCATAAAATCATTGTTGGACTTTGCATAAATGTTTGAAAATGTAATTTCTGTCACAGAATTCATTCTGTCAATGAACGAATGGTGATTTGAAATATGGCAGTAAAATAAAATTAATAAAATAAAATAAACAAATGGGAAACTATCAAATGTGAAATCATATTTTATTATTATTATTATTATCATCACCTTCAAAAACTATAAAGTAAATATTTATATTTAGGATACATCAAATTGTATAGCTATAACATTTATTTGTCATTGGCCTTTTCATAAATGTTAAACAATGTAATTTCCACGAATAGAGACTTAGTAGAGATAAGGTGGACATGACATTTTTTTGAATTAAAATAAAAATCTCTTTTGATGTGAATTCTCAGTTAAATGTGATGAATGTATTTCAGCATATATTCCTCTGAACTTGTATATCTATAATGTCAGTGAGCACGTGACCTTTGGCAGGAGGCTCTTTGTGCTCGGGAATGTTCCCGTTCTGACGGATGAAAGAGCGCTCCTATTGGGAAAGCTCAAAGCTGATGGATCCGTCTTTCACCACCTCCTATAATTACCTCCATAACCTCCTGCAGACGGCCGAATGACTTCAGAGCTTCATTCAGAAGCATTCCCGCTCTGTGCTGAGGATACACCTGGAAGCTCCTGTATTCATTTGGGATTTATGAAAATCATAATCATGCTCAACTTGAATTTATAATTACAATATTATATGTTAATTACGAATTACTTTACATTAATAGCTGAACATTACATTTACATTAAAATGAAACAAAAATGTTTCATTTAAACATTATTTTATTATATTTTAAGAAGTATTCTGAATAAATTAAATTAAGTGACACTAAAATTAAAGAATTAATAATGAAATGAAATTACAATTTTACATTTTAGTTTTCAAATTTCTAATGTAAATGTAACATTTGTAAAAGTTAAAAGTAAAGTTATTAATTGTAAATGTTAAATTAATAGTTTAATAGTAAATTAAAATGTTACTTCATCCAGTAGATTTGCATTAAAATTATATCCTTATGATTTACAAATTATGATAAATAAATGCATGTATATATATATATATATATATATAGTAAAAGTAACATTTTTTATATATATATATACACATATATATATATATATATATACACAATATATATATATATACACATATATATATATATATATACACATATATATATATATATACACATATATATATATATATACACATATATATATATATACACATATATATATATATACACATATATATATATATATATACACATATATATATATTAGAGGTGGGCATAGATTAATTTTTTTAATCTAGATTAATCTAGATTAATTTTGGAATTAATCTAGATTAATCTAGATTAAAATGGCTCATTTGAATTCTGCCGAAGGCATTCAGAATATGTGTGCTACCCAAATAATGACTAAAAGTAAGCCCAAAATGTCGTTTTTGTTATTATATTGAACTGAAAGCCATCTTATTATGCACAGTGTTGCACAGATTAAATTTCATGTAAATCATCCATGCTAACACACACGTCTTCTATTTTTTTTTGACATTTCACTCTCTATAGATATATTTTTCTATGTACTGTATTTTTAGATATATTCGAGTTTCAAAGTTTGCTCAAGTTCACATGAGACCTAAAGCGCATCCTGTTTGCTTAAAAGCGCAACGTTTCGTTGTTATTCTGAGTGCACACAAATAAACGTAGAGTCTTTACAGATTCGAAAGATGTATTAGGCTACTTTTATCTGTATGACCAAAAATGACGGAGATTTTAAGAGCAAGTGAACGCACCGGAGCCTGTCCTGCAGCAAACGCGCTTCCACACAAACACTTCAATAGCGCACATTTCTCTAGGTTAACATCATATTGAGCGGCCATGTAAAGTTGCTACTACATACATCTTTCAGATGAAAAGCCATATTTGAGGTTGATGAATGATAGGTGAGTGTTTGGATGTCCTGACCGATTGTATTACCACATAGACCAGCCGTTAACAATCTGTCCATCACGGACTGCGAGCCTCTAGTTCGAAGACTCGTTCTCGCCCCCTACAGTGCAATTCGGCTAGGTATACATCCGCGCTAAAATATCAGGGTGAAAGTCATCATAGCTTGCGTAGTATAGACCCAGCTCCCAACCCAACTTTGAGAATAGATTAACGGCGATATTTTTTTTATCGCCGATAAGAGTCTCGCGTTAACGCAGCACGTTAACGCCGATAACGGCCCACCACTAATATATATACATATACATATACATATACATATAATGAATGTATATGTTAAACATTTTTTTACAATCCAAATGACAAATTATGACAGAAATCCAATTAGTCTTCAAATTGTAACATTATACAAATATATTTTTAAAACCCTTAAATCAACCCAAAAGTGTATTTTATTCTTTATTTCTCAATCTTTCGTTATAAGCTTCACAAACGCCTCTAAAAAGCGAACAATGCGTTCCGCTCCAGCGCTTTCGAGATCAGCTGAGGAGGTGAGAGTGAACGGAGGTGTAAAGACACATCTTTGTGAAAGTGATAATGAGCTTCAGAGTTATTTCATTAATGCTCTTCCCAGAATGAAATGATGAAGTATACTGGTGACTCGTCAGCGTCTGCGGAGCGGCTCTGAGTGATTCAGTCAGATAGATAGAGAAGTTCTTGTTCAGCGCATGCAGAGAAGCTGCTGGAACTCAAAAGGTCGTCGCATAATAATATCATTTCATGTGGACATCATATTTGTTCTTTAAACTCCACAGCAGCCTGAGAAGAAGTCTAAGCAGGCCTCCAGTGACCGGCAAGCTTCAGCCAATTTCTGCTTAGTTCCTTAATTTAATATTTTTCACTCGTTTTAAAATGACAGGACGTTTTTTAGTGCAAATGCAAGAAAATGAAGCATAAACGTGGAGATTTTTAATTTAATTTGATTTACTTAGTTTAATTTACATTTTTCTTTTTTCTTTTTTTTACATGAATATTTTATTTTAAATTTCTTTTTTAAATTTTTTATTTAAAATGTCAATTTGAATTATCAATTTAAATATTCAATTGAATTTTACATTTAGTTTTTTTTAGTGCTGTCAAACAATTAATCGCGATTAATCGCGTCCAAAATAATAATAAAAATTTACAAAATAAATGCATGTGTACGGTGTTTATTTATTGTGTATATATATAATATATATATATATAATACACACACATTATTTTGAAAATATTTACATGTATATACATTTATATAATTATATTTGATATTATATGTACATTTAATATATAAACATGACATTTTTCTTAAATATATATATGCATGTGTTTGTATTTATATGTACATAAATATACACAGTACACATAATTTATTATGTTTTATTTTGTTAAACAAAAACTTTTATTATGGATGCGATTAATCGCGATTAATTGTTTGACAGCACTACTTTATATGCATTTGCTCTGAAAATGCAAACTTTTGGAAACGGGTTTCTAAGTGTACATTTTTGAAAGCAATAGCGTTATTGTTGCTGTGTAAACGACATAATGTCAATTTGTGAAAACTAGTGGCCTGGCATGCATAATACAGTCATTTGAAGTCATTTTTGCGGATCCGTGTGAACAGGGATTGTTTTGACAATGTGAAAGAGAAAACTTTGTATTATTTTAGCACATTATAGTGTTGTAAACGTACCCTAACAATCCAAACTCTTTTCCATGCAATGACATGAGGACACGTAAATAATCCCAAAAGATTATTTTAATCTTAATAAATGTATAATCTGTTGCACCTTCACATAATACTATATATAGATGTGTACATAATGTAGATGTGCACATACGGTGTATAATGTGTAGTTGATAACTAAATATGTCTTTATGTGTACTGAGTATATGTATGTGTATTTTGCACATTGTGTTCTGTACAGTCTGTAAATATGTACTGTCCATATGTAAATTGTTGTTTTTTGCACTGTCTGGAGCACGCTCATAAGAATTTCACTCACCAAGGCACTTGTGCTGTGGTGATGTGACAATAAAAGTGATTTGAAGATTCATTTCGGAGTGAATAGTTCAGTAAGTGTGACTGTGTTCATTCAGAATAACCGGTTTGAAGGACACACAGAGCATTAATAGTGCAGTCATTAGTTCAGGTCATTATCAGTCGCTGCTGTAAAGCATTGATGGCTGCTAAACCAGGACTGAGGAGGTGGAGTTGAACTGACAGATGCCTTCAGCTCGAGTCACCATGTAAACATCACGGTTAATGAATACCTCCTTCACAGGACCGGTGTAAACTCCGGCTGACCCGCTCTCTCCTCCAATCCCAGCTCTCCATCGCTCAACACCCGCTTTCTCTCGGACAGAACCAGCAAGAACCTCAACCCCTGGACACAAAACACACATTACAGAGCTGGCAGAGCATCAGCGTGTCTGGCGTGAGATCAGAGAAACACACGTTTGCAGTGAAAACAAAGAAGTCAGTTCAAGTCAAGTCAAGTCAAGTAAGTTTTATTGTCAATTCTTCCACATGTACAGTACATACATACAGAGAATTGAAATTGCGTTACTCTCAGACCCTTGGTGCATACAGTTAACATTAAACACTGACAGTAGACATTCAAATACAGATAACTACAGTTTAACCATATGTACATACAAACTATACAGATATACAAATGAGGACATTGTAGAAAAATAAAAAAATAAACAATAAAAAGAGATAGATAAAGTAAAGTGGCATAAGGCACATGGCAGATAGAGTGCAAACCAGTTAAATAAAACAAAACTGTGCAGATGTGAGTAGTGCAAGAAAAAGAACAGTCTTTAGAGGTAGATAAAGTCTTATAGTCTTAAAGATAAAGTAGATAAAGTCTCTAGTCTTCAGAGGTAGATGTGAATTCAACACTGAATCTGAATCCGTCTTTCAATGTGATTCATGAAATGTATGATTTGTGAGAAAAAGCAAGCCATCCTGAACAACACCTCTAATCCTGCAAATTCATATGAATTGGCAACAAATCAAAATAGTTATGAATTGATGTAAAACTGTGCTGAATTTGCTAAATGTTTCCACATTGATGCACGATAATAAAATAAAAGAGGACTCAGAAGTGAAAGCTTTGATCAATCAAAACTCAATTTTCCGAATTAAATATTATTTATGAATTCAACTGCTGAACTTTATTTCAGTTTAACAGGAAACAGCAGATTTGACATTTCAGTGTAGAACCAAAATGAATAAAAATGCAAAGAAATTAATATTACCACAGTTCATTTGTAAGAAGAAAACGCAGTTTTTTAAAAACAAACTTTGAATGTTGGCTTGATTAAAACATTTGAAGATTTATAGACCTTACGTCTAGATCTGTAAATATACATTTGTATTTACTTTATATATGTATCATTTCAAATACACAATTAACAATAATATTAGTAATACAAACAAAAACTTATAGCAGGTTTTCCCAAACTTGGGTTCAAAAAATCCTGGTCGATGAAAAGCTACAATAATTAATAAAAAAAATAAAAAATAAAAAATAAAAAATCAACAAACACACTTAATGAATGAATGAATGAATGATGCATTAATAATAGAGATGGTTAAATTATTAATATTAAGATTAACACAAGGGTACTTCAAGTAAATATTTAATAAAAATAATTAAATAAATAAATGAGAAGAAAATCAAACACACTAAATAATAAAGATCATTAAAATCATAACAAATATAAAATTAAAATATCAGGGGTACTTCAAGTAAATATATAATATAAATCATAAAGAAATACATAAAAAAATCAAGAACACTTAATATTAAAGATGGTTAAATCATTAAAATTATTCACTTAAAATATCAGGGGTACTTCAAGTAAATATTTAATAGACATAATTAAATAAATAAATGAGAAAAAAATCAAACACTTAATAATAGAGATCATTCAAATCATAAAAAAATATTAATTTAAAATCTCAGGGGTACTTCAAGTAAATATGTAATATAAATCATAAATAAATCAAGAAAAAAAATCAAACACACAATAATAAAGATGGGTAAATCATAAAAAATATTCACTTAAAATCTCAGGGGTACTTCAAGTAAATATGTAATATAAATCATAAAGAAATAAATGTAAAAAAAATCTAAACACACTAATTAAGATGGGTAATTCATAAAAAAATGCTAAATTAAAATCTTCAAGTAAATATTTTAAATAAATATTTTAAATCGAATTAGAAATCAAAATAAATTCTGAAACGCTTAATAATAAAGATGGGCAAATCATTAAAAAATATGAACATCTCAGGGGTACTTGTAATAAATATTTTGGGTCGATGAAGATTAACTGACAAAAGCGTTTGGTAAGCCCTGATTTATAAAGTGAGAACACTTCATTTCCCCCAAATGATCTGATGTGTTGAATTTCTGTGAATTATAATTCAGTAAATTCCTCTTCCTGTGTGTTGTGTTCAATTCAGTTCAAATCCACACTCGTGAACTGAAAAGACACCATTTTTAAATATTGCCCAATATTTATATACCAGGTATAGGCCAATATACAGCCTACCAAGTGTTTATATTGAGCAACCATAAAGAAGCTGCTCTTGTCATCTGTCCCACCTTGAGTACTTGCCTAATCTGCTGATTATTATGATTTATTCAGTCAAATATATATTTTGCTATCCAAAAGGAATCTAATATAAATGGCCTTACATTGCCGTCCCGGGCCTCTGAAACGAGAAGCAGTGGGTCTGTGACAAACCGGTTATCCAGCAAGCCTTCGGGATGTTTAATAACACCGCCTTTCCAATCTTAGGCCAACTCGAAGGTAATAACATCTGTCCGAGGAGACCCAAAACCACCAACCACATACCTGCGTGCCTGGAGGATACCAGATGATGACAAAACAGAGACAATTTCCTGGTGTAGCAATAAACACTCAATACAACTGGAAAAGTGCTGGAAAGAAATGAGATCTGATGCGTGTTGGGTGAGACATAACCTCCAGAACAAGCTCACATACACAATAATAACGCACATCACACATAATGACCACACGAACACAGCAGGACAAAAGCCTTGATGTTTGAAGCGTTATAGTCCATACGGAGAGAGAACATGCACAGATCAATCAATATCAATGTATACAACATAATATCTACATGACGATGAATGAAGATTATTCGCCAAAACAACTTCACAAAGTCACATGCAAACACAAATGATTTTAAATACTAAAACTTTGTTATGAAACAAGTACATACTTTCCACAGTTGTATATATTTAAATATATTATTGTTTTTATTTTAATAGCTATATAACATATAGAGTATAGAATAGGATGAGAAACAGGTTGAAGACAAATCCCTGTTTAAGAGTTAAAAAGCCTAAAGTTTGAAGGTTTATAGTCTTTACAGACAGAACGAACGACTAATAGCTCCATCAATATACATTTGTATTTCCTTTATATAGTCATATCTTTTCATAAATAGTAGTAATAATATTAATAATAAGAAAATAACAATTATTCGAATAATCATTGTGAATGGATTGAACGCAAATAATAATTAAAATAAAAAAGTGTAAAATTACAATAAAACAAACTAATTAAAAAAATCAAACAAATTTATGAATAAATGAATACAAATTTACAAAAACATTTTTTTTTATATATGTATATATATATACTTAAAAATGCAGGGGAATTTTAAGTAAATATTAATAATAAATATAAGAACTGGAGTTTATTAAACTCTAGTTCCAAAATATAAAGTAATATTAATAAAATAAAATAAAAACCGTATAGCAGGGTTTCCCAAACTTTGATTAAAAGCTAATAATTATAAAAAATATTAATTAAAAACGCATAATTAAAATAAACAAACAAAATAATGAACAAACCAAAAAAATAATTAAAATAAAATAAACCAACATACGTACGAATAAATCATTAAATTATTAAGATACTAACTTAAAATCTGAGGAGTATTTAAGTAAATATTAAGAATAAAAATAATATCTAGCTTCCCAAACTGGGATTTGTTAGTACGTTGATGAAAGGCTAATAATTAAATAAATCATAAAATGATATAAATTAAAAAACAACACAATTAAAACAAACAAAAAATATCACATTTCAAAACACATTTACTGAAATAGATGATTAAACGGTTGAAATATTACCTTTAAAATACGAGGGGTACTTTAGGTCACATGGGTTCGTTGCAGAAAACGTCCTGAGAAAAACAAAGAGATTTGGGGTTAGTGGACAAGCCTCATCCGGGACCTAACATCAACATGTGTGCATTACAATGCGTGCACGCGGACAGATGTATTTTTGGCAGGAAAAACAGCCGTTTAATTGGAACAAAGTATGCATCGTCTTGGCTAGACTTATGAGCTTCATATCGGTGAATAAACGCATTTTCCAGGGTTTAGCACTTCACACTGTGACTCACATCCCTTCCAGACGGTTTCCACGAACTTGTAACCGCCGCACTCTAATTGAATTTTTATGCCGGGTCACATGACCCTCTGTGGCAATCATTCGTGGCTCGCCGTGACCTCTGCTCGTGACCTCTCCCGCCCGTCAGGCCCATCTGAGACGGGAGAATCAGCTTTAATAAGTCTATTGATTTCAGGAGCCATCGATCGGCTTCGGAGAGGACGGCACTGATAACTGGGATTTCCTTTGTCTGAAAATCACTAAGCAGCTCACACAAGTACAGCAGAAAACAAACGCATGAGGCTTTGTGACAAACATATGAATATGATCAAGGGGCAGTTCATCCCGGCAGGATTGAACGCTTGCCTGCGCAATAATGAAGAGGCCAAAGAGACTGAAATATTGTATGGCAAACCCTTGGGATTCATATATAAACTACTTTATGGTCAATATTCTGCTACGGATTCATGTAACAATACACAATTAAGTAAAGTCTTGAATGGCTATGCAATGTTACACAATTTAGTGCCGATTCAACTTCATATAACACTTTGAAACAATAAAAGGTCATTAAGAAACATTAGTAAATTATATAGACATTTTACAGTTTAAAAATACCACTTTTTATTTTGATATATTGGTACAAATATATTCACTTCAAATAATATTTAGCAACAATAAAAGTCATAAGAAACATCTAAATGCATTGGATATGAACCAGCATTAATGAAGATAATTATCCAGAAACAACTTTATATAGTAACATTTTATACATTTTTATATAATTTACAATATAAAAGTATATAAACTGACACATTTATAGAAAAATTGCATCTGAAATTATTATAAAAATACATAAAATACAAATAATTTTATAAATATTCATTTTATTACTTTTGTATTTATTTGTATTTTTTGCTATCTATTTAAATTTGTACAAAATATGATCTGATTAATATTATGGTTAAAACTGGATAAACTTCATAGGAGGTGAATGAAAAGCATGACTTTAAAGGGGTCATCGGATGCCCATTTTCCACAAGTTGATTTGATTCTTTAGGGTCTTAATTAAAAGTCTATAACATACTTTGGTTAAAATTTGTCAATGGTAGTGTAAAAAACTACTTTTTTACCCTGTCAAAATCAGTGCTGTTTTTTAGCAAGCATTATAGTATATGTCACTTTAAATGCTAATGAGCTCTGCTGACTCCGCCCCTCTCTTCCGTGGGGTGACGAGCAGACTGTAAACAGACTGTAAACTAGCACATTATTAGGAAAGATGATTTGCAAAGATTCATTAAAATAACCTTACACTCACTTCTTCTGTAGATGAAGCTGGATCACGAATGATTCGCGCAAACATAGATGCATTTATGTAGATCGGGGATCGGCGCATTCCCTTCAAAACTAACGTAGCATTAATCCTCTGCGTCTTCAGCGGCTCAGATGTCGGGAGTAACTGACGACTGCTATATTCATTATTACATCCAACTACAAAGCACTTCAATCGTTTAATCGGAGACATCTTGTCTTCCCTGCACCGGAGGCAGACAGCTCTCAGTTCACTCGGGGCGGGGCTAAGGTAAGACAGACCTGTCAATCAACTATCATGGGAGGGGCCTGTACAGAGCTACGTCATTCTGACAGGAATCTCAGAACAGCCTGATTTGAGAAAGGGGATTTTAAAATAGGGATTACAAAAAAAAACACTGGGTGTTTGGATTGTACACACACTTCCAACACACATTTATGTTCAAACAGCTTGAAAAGTGAATTTTGCATCCAATGACTCATTTGAGACACATTGGGCCCTATCATACACCTGGTGCAAGTCGCAGCGCAAGTGTTTTTGCTAGTTTCAGACCGAAGCAGTTCTGCGACACGTTGTTTAAATAGCAAATGCATTTTCACCCATTTGTGCACCCATGGGCATGCTGGTCTAAAAAAGAGGTGTGTTCAGGCGCATCGTTGGCGAGTTATTTTGAGGAACTGAAAATAGACTGTGCCATAGACCAACTCAAACCTGGTTTAAAGTCAATGGCGCAATATATATATATTAGTGGTGGGCCGTTATCGGCGTTAACGTGCTGCGTTAACGTGAGACTCTTATCGGCGATAAAAAAAATATCGCCGTTAATCTATTCTCAAAGTTGGGTTGGGAGCTGGGTCTGTACTACGCACTATGATGACTTTCACCCTGATATTTTAGCGCGGATGTATACCTAGCCGAATTGCACTGTAGGGGGCGAGAACGAGTCTTCGAACTAGAGGCTCGCAGTCCGTGATGGACAGATTGTTAACGGCTGGTCTGTGTGGTAATACAATCGAGCAGGACATCCAAACCAGAGGCGATTCTAGGGTGAGTGGATATCCGGGGCTAAGCCAAAAGATCCAAGATCTGCTATTACTTCATATCGATGATTGGCCAGTTTATATGAAGTTTATTATCAAGTGTATATGTCAGTCAGAAGTACGAGCTTCCGTGGGCGGTTCCTGACGGGAGTAAACTGCGGTTCATCATTTTAATGCGCATGAAAACTCAGTGATGATGATGCGTACAGGGCATGGTCATAAAAACATTCGGGGCTTTTCTGAAAACATTTCAGAATGTTTCAGCCCCCTTAGCCCACCCCTAGCGCCGCCCCTGATCCAAACGCTCATTCATCAACCTCAAATATGGCTTTTCATCTGAAAGATGTATGTAGTAGCAACTTTACATGGCCGCTCAATATGATGTTAACCTAGAGAAATGTGCGCTATTGAAGTGTTTGTGTGGAAGCGCGTTTGCTGCAGGACAGGCTCCGGTGCGCTCACTTGCTCTTAAAATCTCCGTCATTTTTGGTCATACAGATAAAAGTAGCCTAATACATCTTTCGAATCTGTAAAGACTCTACGTTTATTTGTGTGCACTCAGAATAACAACGAAACGTTGCGCTTTTAAGCAAACAGGATGCGCTTTAGGTCTCATGTGAACTTGAGCGAGAAACTTCGAAACTCGAATATATCTAAAAATACAGTACATATAAAAATATATCTATAGAGAGTGAAATGTCAAAAAAAAAAAAATAGAAGACGTGTGTGTTAGCATGGATGATTTACATGAAATTTAATCTGTGCAACACTGTGCATAATAAGATGGCTTTCAGTTCAATATAATAACAAAAAACGACATTTTGGGTTTTTATTCAACTAATAAGGTGGGCACGCTGTGATCTGTACTATATTTTTACTGTAATTGACAGTTATCCAAAAAAAAAAAAAAAAAAACAACAACACGGGAGTGGGAGGGAATGGGAGTCATTCTTCCGGGAGTGGAACGGGATTTTCCTCCAGTTTTTTCGTGGGATTGGGACGGGAAGAGATTAAAGTTTGTGATGCATTTTGGAAACAGGAGATGAGCCCCTGGTCTAATGCGCCACCTGGCTTGAGAAACCCGTTCTCAAAGACTTACTTTTAGTCATTATTTGGGTAGCACACATATTCTGAATGCCTTCGGCAGAATTCAAATGAGCCATTTTAATCTAGATTAATCTAGATTAAAAAAAATTATCTATGCCCACCTCTAATATATATATATTTTTTATAACAAAGAGCGTTCAGTGTGCTGGCGTCCTGGTGCGGGTTAACAGGTTAAAGAGCGCGTAATAGAATACGAATAATATAGAATAATAATAGAAAATGCGCCTCTGGAAGTATCCACAATGCGCATTCACTTTGCTTATTTCACACAGGGACACGCAGCAGCACACAAACATGCCAAACATTACAAATGAAAGGATTACAGTGTAACAATTTTATTGTGTAGGCTACATAAATATAAAAATAGCATACATGTCATAATGGCATGTTTATGACATACATGTCATAAATCTGTTTGCTGGCGCATGAGCAGATCCGTTTGCTCTCTGGAGACGCGTTCAGTCTGTGCGCCTTAAAATTTCGCAACTCGCTCTTAAAGGGAATGGGAGATGAGACTCTGATTGGTTTATTGCACATTACGCCCCAAAAAACACCCATTACTCATTAAGAGAATAGGGACAACCCGTTTAGACCATGCGTGTAGATCTTTCAAATACGGCCCATTATTTCAAGGTTTTAATGACTTTAGGTCTTTTTTGTTTCTTTAGCTAGTAGGTGGCGCTGTCAACAACATTTCTAGTGTGCGTTACACATTATGACAATAACATCTAACAAAATGAATGTCAATAGGTCAACACGGCCTCACTTCCTCTATGGCGTTCCTGCCATCAGATTCGTTGATGCGTTTCATGGGAATGGTTTGGTATATAAAACTATTTCTAATAGTATTCAACCAGCACTGCTTCGAGATCCTCTGTACCAAATTTTATGAAAATCGGACAATTTTTTTTTTTACAAAATGTAAAATGGCAGAAAATCTCAACCTGAAACGACCAAGTGCAATGACCTGCATGTTAAAATATGATATCCGTGCTCTCTATTTGATTAAAAAGTTATGAGCTAAAACTTTGAACTGTTGGCTGACATCTTTTGGCCTTGAGGGGAGACATTTCTCAACTGTTCAAACATAAAGAAAGCAGATTTAGAAGAATTCAGTCTCAATCACACTGATGTGATTATAGCAGTTTCACACAGCAGACCAAACGATGACTCATGTGTTTCATAACCTCCTCTGAGAGCGAGAGTCCGAGAGGTCGGATGTGACAGAGAGAATCAGGGCGGACGAGTCCTGATGGGATGTGGGAAAAACCTTTCTGTAGAGACGGTGCGGTTGAGTGTCAAAACATCATAACCAGAATCACAGTAATCCAAAATTATAGAGTAACAGAAATCAAAGAGGATGCAAACAATGCTTTCCTGAAATGTTTTGTGTGTTTTCAATGTTATGTCCAGTACTTATTACTATGTGAAGAAAGGGGAAAGTGATCTCAAAGTCAAGACAAACAGGCTATGATTCTTTAAAATCATCCGTACAACTTTTCATGAAACTACTGCCGCTTTTCCATCAAAATAATGCTGATGCTCGGCCTGTAAATCTCTCAAAACAACCAGAACTGTTTAAATATATGTGCACAGTTCAGTTGAATGATAAAAGCTTGCCCTCTTTATGTTGTTACCTCACCTGAATATGTTCATTGGTTTGTGTTGGATGTTATCTTTGGAATGGACATGAGGATATTTTATCTGTAAACATCATGTTTTTTGCTTATCTCAGTTAATAAAACCAGCGAGCTAATAAGCCAGAAGTACTTATAGTGTCGTGTAAACATGGCTGAAGACGTGAAAATCAAAGGAACAGACAAACCAATTCAATCGAGTGAGTTATTTACGCTGGAATCACTCCAATTGATTCAAATTCGTGACTTCGATCATTCAGTTCAAGCGAGTCATTCATTTTCGAATTTCGACATCGCTTGTAATGATTTTAAAAAGTGTTGATGGGTGAAACCAAGCTTGTCAAAACTCAGAAACAGTTCAACTCTTGGGATATGATTGACAGGTTTGAAGCGCTCCAATCAGATCTCGTATCATGAATCATTTGATTCTGATCAGGATTTCGGAGTTTGGATCGCAAATATTTGTTTTAAGATCAGAACTTCGGAGCGGGTTTGTGAATTCTTTTATTCAGATCGGAAGTTTGCAGCGGGTTCACACATTATTTTGTGAATTGATTGATTTACAATCCACGCTCCGAAGTCCTACTCTGAAATGATGGTTTGGGAATCATTATTCAGATTATTATTCAGAAGCGTGGATCACGAATCATTTGATTCCGATCAGAACTTCGGAGTGGGTTGAATGTTTTACGATCCACGCTCCGATAGTCCCGATATGAAATGATATGGTTTGTGAATCATTAGTCCGATCGAGACTACAGAGCGCGTATCGCTGATTTTATTTTTTATTATTAATCAGTACAAAACATCAAACCATTAAGGCAATACAATTATAAAAACAAAACAAACAAAAAAAGAATATACAAATACAAATCCCTTAAGAAAATTAACAATGGTTTTATTATAGCTTTTTTTGTATAACCAGTTTTACTACAAATTCGATTTGATTTGTGATTGGTTACCATGGTTTAATTATAGTAACCATATTATACACACACACACACACACACATATATATGTGTGTGTGTGTGTGTGTGTACATGTGTGTGTGTGTGTGTGTGTGTGTGTGCATGTTTATGTGGTTTATGAGGACACAAATTTGTATAATGACATGGGTATGACATAGGTATTACAAGGAGAAGGTGATTTATGAGGACATTTTCAGTGTCCCCATAATTTAAAACGCTTATAAATCATACAGAGTGAGTTTTTTGAGGGAAAATATAAATGCACCGTCTCCTGTGAGGGCTAAGTTTAGGTGTAGGGTAGGTGTAGGGCAATAGCACATACAGCTTGTACAGTATAAAAACCATTACGCCTATGGAGAGTCCCCGTAAACCATAAAAACCAACATGGCATATAGTTTAAGACAAACACCTGACACAAAGAACTTGATTCTCAATGAGTTAGGTTCAAGGTTCAAGGTTTCTTTATTCGTCACATAATAAATTATACAGGGTATAATCAGAAGTGAAATGTAGATCAAATCAGGTCCGCCCAGTGGACAGTGCAAAAGAATAAAAATAAAAATTATATAAAAGTGACACAACACAAGAGCATATATATAGTAAAAAAAGAGAAATAAAGAGTAAAATGTGCAAAAGAATAAAAAGTGCAAAACAAATAAGATGTGCAAAAACATTACTATTTTTGCAAGTAAAGTTACTATTGAAATACAAGTTTATTCGAAGTGTAATGGAGTAAGTTTTCTGCTGATGCTGTATGTTTATGTGTGAAGTGAGTCATTATATTACGGTCTGAATGAGGTCTTTTCCATGGTGTGACGGGGGGCAAACATGCTTCAGTCTGGCGAGTCACTGTCTGCTATCCGTCTACACTGGGCACATTGTTAAAGCTGCCAGCTCACCAGTTTGTGAACGGCAGTGGGAGTCGAGGAAGGGCCCGGCGCTAACCAACAGAGAATCAATGACAACCCACACGCTCCATTTCTCATGTAAACTCTCTCAAACTCATCCAATCCCGTGTCTTTCAACTCTTGACCTCTTCATTTAATACTTTTCTCTGCAGCCGTGACTTTTAGACCTTTACAATTCTAATCCCAATGCATTTTTTCCTGTTTTGGGGTGTTATTTTACCATTTTATTACATATAAATTAAATTATCATAAATCATTTTCATTTAATGTATCATTTTTATTTGAATTTTTTCAAGCAGGTTTATTGGAATCATATAAATCTGCTCCTAAATGGCACATCAAAACAGAATGAACAGTGATTGGTTGCCATGCGTGTCAATCAAACGGTCGCTTCCTATCAAAAGAGGCGGTCGCCGGCCAGAATAAGCTTTAATAGTCTAAAGTCTGACTAACATCCCAACAGTCCCTGATCTGTCGAAAGAACCCGGAAGGCTGGAGGAAGCATCGGGAAGAGAAACAGAGACAGTAAGAGAGGCCTGTTTTGTCAAATCTGGTTATGTAACTGTACTGCTTACTGACACATTGCATCTGTTGTTGGGGGGAAAAAATTACTCTGATTGAAAACATGATGCAATTAGTGCAGAGAAACACGAAGACTCCAGTCACATCAAACCAGATCCTCCAAGACAGAAATCGAATCTCCAGAAACCTGTCAAGGAACAAGAAAGATGTCATTTCTTTAGGAAGTAAAACAAACTACTAAATGCACCTTTAAAGAGAGCATGAAATCAAAACAGACGTTATTCAGCATATTCCTGATCTTACTGCGAATGGCTTTTTGGTGCATGTTATTCCAAATTAAAACATTTGTCATCATAATCTTTCATTAAAATGCATACCTGGTCTCATAGCATTTACGTACCTGGGTGCACTTTTAATCGAGACATGAAATACGTACCAATAACTACATATTACTGCAGTTTCCAAAAGAAACAAACACTAGAGGCAGTAAACACTGACACATTTTACTCCTTTTCACACAAATTTACAGAGTTTTGATTAATAAAGCGTAATTTTCAAACAATTACTTGAAGAATATCATGTTACGAATTCAAAACAATATTAATATGCTGGGAGATTTGAAAACTGCTGCTTTTGAACGTTAGCATCACAGATATTCAGCTTCATATCTATGGTTTTCATGAGAACGGTAAGTTTGTTCGGTAGCTTAGGAGGCGAGGATCTCCGGATCGAATCCTGTGTAAACACGGTTCGACAAAGCAGTTCAAATCTGTATATAAGGGAGTCGTAATGGCACGGTTGCATCAACAAATACATTTCTATATCAGTTTTGTATTTGTGAACACTATCGGGTAGGTTTAGGGATGGGTTTGGTGTAGGGCACGATAGAGCATTAACTTTATGGACAGATCCCGATATTTGAATTCTGAACCGCCTCAATACGTTTCTGTAGCAACGTGATAAAAACACAGCAATATGCACCTATATCTACTCAATAAAAACGTGTCAGTGTTCACGTATTGAACCGGTGTTAATTAGTGTCTCTCAGAGGTCATTTCTCTTTGAACCTGCGGTGAAACGTGCAGTAAGGTACGTAAACCGGCGGCACACAGAAAGTGCACAGAGCTATGTATTTTTATGAGACCAGGTTGCAAAATGTAGTAACTTAAAATTGGTTTAGGATTTACTTTGAAACAATGTTCACTACGAAATTGACAGTGCATTTAATAAATAATTAAAAAGAAATGGCTAGTAACACATTGAATTAAATGTGAAAGTTTGAACCCACTTAATCCATTTCTCATACAAACTCATCTCAATTCCTTTTTCACTATTTTTCTGTAATTTTTAATGTCAAACAATTATTTTAATTTACTATCATATTAATATTATTAAAATATAATTTATTAATTATAAAAATATAATTATAAATTATTAAAATATGTATTATAAATGAATAATTCAATATAATTAATTAATTATAAATAATTCATTTTAATGTATTTATTTTCATATTTTCCAAGCAGTAACACACTGAATTAAATGTGAATCTTTGAACACACACACACCATTTCTCATGCAAACTCATCTAAATCACTTTTTCGCTATTTTTTATACATGTTGGATAATTATTTGTATTTATTATAATACTAATATTTATTAAAATAATACTTAGAAAATATTATAATATTTATTATAAATTAATAATTAAATACAGATTAATTTTTTTTACATAATTCATTTTAATTACATTTATTTAAAAATTTCCAAGCAGTAAAAAACTGAATTAAATGTAACATTTTGATGAAAAACGACTGAAATAGTATTTTCTTGTAAAACATACTTCCATAATCTTTGTTTTATTTACTTTACTAAAAAACGTACCATATGTTTTCTCATTAAATATTCCGTTTCACAGAATTAAAACGAGTTGAATGCCGTTTCATGTTGAGTTTTACATTTCGTTCATGTCAGAGGTTGTATGTTTTATTAGGTAGAAACAGCAGGATATCTGGATTTTCAGAATCAATCTCCATCATTTGAGAGAATATCCGTGCAGAAATGCCACACGGGAACATGAAGCGACTGTCAAATGGGCCGGTTTATTTGAAGGGCAGGTTATTTCTCTGGAGTAACGCATTACTGAAGGTGAATGTGTCTGGCTCGACTACCACTGAGACAGTATTAATAGTGACGCGTGTGCTGGAGTGTCTGGGACTTTCACAATAACCCACACAGTCGACTTTCACGGCATCCAGCCTATCAGACTAAGCAGCTTCACAGCAACAGCCTTCTGAGAGCACGCTTCACCTCCACCTCCATCAATCAATCACTGCTTACAGGGCTTCAGAAACCCAAATAAACAACTTACCAGAGAGAAACCGGACCGTGTCGTGAAGCTATACGGATCCAGGGGTCACGAGGTGAATGAAACGGAGTGAAAAAGAACAAGTGGTGGATTCACTAGAGTCCCACCACCTTTGTGTTACTGACTGTGTGCCAACAGGCCTTAAAGGAATAGTTCAGCCGAAAATGAAAATATGCTGAAAATGTGCTCACCCTCAGATGATCCAAGATTAGGATGAGTTTGTTTCTTCATCAGATTTGGATGAATGTAGCATTGCATCAGTCGCTCAGCAATGGATGCTCTGCAGTGAATGGGTGCCGTCAGAATGAGAGTCCAAACAGCTGATAAACAACATCCACAAGTAGATTGGTTATCACTAAGACGAGCTCCGTAGTCCCGATCTGAATAATGATTCACAAACCATATCATTTCAGACTGGGACTAAGATGTTTTTAACTTGCTAAAATATGGTCTTTCTTTTCATGTTCAGATCAAAAATTATTAATACAAAATTATTATTTATAATAATAAAGTAATAATAATAATAATAAAAATATTGTAAAATAACAAACAATATAAATAAAACACTTTATGAAATATTTTATTTGTTTACTGGAATGTAGGCCTAAACATTAACGCACTTCAGTGAACATGCAAATATGTTTTGAAATTATTGAAATATTAAACTTAAGTTCAAGCAAGTATTTTAGGTCAAATGGGCACATTTGTAGTCGACTGATTTGGGACGATACCACTAACTAGAAAGTACTGTATCATGTCATGTGTATATATACACACACACACAGCACACACACACGCACAAACACACACACAGACACACACACACACACACACAGACAGGCACACACACACACACACACACACACACACACACACACACACACACGCTGTAACATCCCAAATCGATTGACTGTGAATGTTTATAATTATGGGAAGCTTTATTGTTCACTGTTAGATTTTTTTAAATAATAAAAAATTAAATAATTAGTTCAACCATAAAAATGGGATAAACTCGCAATTGCGAGTTATAAAAACTCTGATATGAAAACAAAAAGACTGATATGAAAGACTGATATGTTCTCAGAATCATGAGTTTGTGAGAAAAAAACCTCAGAATAGAAAGATAAAACGTTTTTATTTTTTATTCAGTGACAGAAGCAGGCTTCCATAGCATTAAAAAAAATCCATTATTGTTAAATAAAATCAACATTCACTAAGTTATTCGAGTTCATCATAAAAATTTGAAATGACCTTAATTAAAATAAAAAACAATAAAAAAAAAAAAAAAAAAGATTTGTCTACCTGCATGTCATGTAACCAATATCAGAACCTGTGAGCATGTTAATGTGTTCAGCTAAATACTTCATGTAAAAAGGGGTTGGTGGATAAAAGCTGGGTATCCCTGCTCTTGTCATGACACCCTATTAGCATCAGCCATCAAAATAAAACAATATTGAATGAATCATCAAAAGAAACCATTTGGTTCATATTCATATTAAACGACATAATCACAGTACGCTGAAAAACAAGATGGAAATACAGATTTCTGCAGAACCAGAGTTCAAAAATACACCTTCACACTTTGACACAAACTCTCTCGTGTGAATGGATGAGAGAAAGCAGAAGAACGAGTGAATGCAGCGGCGGCTGAAATGAAAAGCCCCGAGTGAATTCTTACCCACTCTCAGATTTGGCATCCATCGTTCACAGGAGGCTCTGGCGGTGGGAGAAACAGTAAAAGGCTGGATTTGAGCGGAGACGAGCCAACTATTGCTCATTTGGACCTGACCAGGCGATGACCCTCCCGATGGAGAGATGGAGCTCTGGAAAAACACCGAACCGAGTCTGACCAACATCTGCAGAGACTAAAACAACAGAAACAAAGACTCTCTCTCTGAGTATGTTTGTCTTGTTTTACAGAACAAATACCACCGCTTGAGAATGACATGAGATATTCATTCTTGTTTTCTCAAAAATGCATAAGTCATAAAAGTAGTTAATGCTGAAAACAAAAATAATATTTGTCAGTGGGGTAAGAAACATGTAATTCAAACGGAAAATAATTAAGATTAAAAATAATTGAACCAAGGCTGCATTTATTTGATCAAAGAAACTGCAAATACTGCAAATATGAAATATTACACTTAAAAAACGTTTATATTCAAATCATTTAAATTGTAATTTATTCCTGAGTTTTCAGCATCATTACTCCAGTCTTCAGTGTCACATGATCTTCAGAAATCATTATAATATGCTGATTTACTGCTCAAGAAACATTTCTGATTATTATCAATGTTGAAAACAGTCGTGCTGCACAATCATTTTGTGAAAATGTTGATATGTATTATATTTCAGGATTCTTTGATGAATAGAAAGCTCAATAGAACAGCATTTATTTGAAATAGAAATCTTTCCTAACATTATAAATATCTTTAGTCACTTTTGATTAATTTAATGCGTCCTTGATGAACAAAAGTATTACTTACATACAAACATATTCAGACATTTATAGTGTTAGAAAAGATTTATATTCTATTTTGAACTTTCTATTCATCAAAGAATCCTGAAATATAATACATATCACTATTTCCAGAAAAATATTGTAGCAGCACGACTGTTTTCAACATTGATAATAATCAGAAATGTTTCTTGAGCAGTAAATCAGCATATTATTATGATTTCTGAAGATCATGTGACACTGAAGACTGGAGTAATGATGCTGAAAATACAGCTTTGATCACAGAAATAAATTACATTTTAACAGATATTAACTTAGAAAATATTGATTTTTAAATTGTATAACATTTCACTTTTTTTTTTACTGTATTTTTGATCAAATAAATACAGACTAGTTGAAAAAGACACTTCTTCAAAAACATTTAAAAAAAATCTTAAATCCAAATATTGGAATGTAATGTATAAACTCACTTTAGTTTGATACATTATACATTTTTCAAAAAAGAAATATATCTTAATTTTCCTTCTTGTATCTTGATTTAAGAATGTTTTAGATATTTGTAATGGGAAACGAGAAAAATACCATGTAAGAAAAGCATTCTTTTGTTCTTTTTTTTTTTTGCAGCAAGCTTTCACTCTCAATATTCGTACTTTTCCACCACGTCTCCACAAGTGAGATTCTTTGAGTTCTGGCCAAACCGATGAGAAGTTTTTCTACCAAAAGAAAGAGTAACACAAAAGAGGAGATGGCGAGACAGGGCAGGATGCATGCGTGTGCGTGTGAGGCTGCGGTGGGTTTGTTCAACCTACCAAAACACACAAAATTCAACAAGCAGGGGCCAGATATCACGTGTCAGTGCGATGTTTATTAAACTGAGGAATGACTCAGGGCTTCCAGTGATGGAGCGGAGTGTGTTTTACACTCAACCCCCTCTGAAAAAGCCTGGAAGAGAAATGCTCCACATATCCGGCAGCTTTGCAGAGGCCTGCCCTCAATTATCCTCCCACAAAGCTGCTGAAAAAACACAAAAGTATCTGACCGGCCAGAGCGTTTGATGTTGCCACGCAATGTTTGACAGAGACCAGGACGGCTTTGAAAAGAGAGGTCTGTGTGAACTTGCCTGCCCTCGTTCAACATTTGGAAACAAGGCTCGGGGAAGCAAATGCCATTGGATTGGAAGCAGCTGTTGAGTTGAGGGAACATGGTTTTAAATAGGGCCGTATGTGCCAAAACGTCTAAAATGTCACTCGCGGGCGGGTTCTGCTGAAGAGACGCTGATATGCTTCACCACGACTGACAGGCCTCGTCAAACTACACTCACAATTAATAGGAAATGATGGTGGAATGTTGATTAAATGTGTTAAATAAGTGATTGTGTGCCAACTAATAATCAGTACGATTTTCTTAAAGAAATTCATACTTTTTACTCAGAAAGGATGCATGAAATTGAGCAAAATTGACATAAAAACAGATATTTATGACAAAAAAAATCTAGATTGGCAAGATATAAACTCAGAATTCTGAGAAAAGAGTAAAAATTCTAATGACAAGATGTAAATTCCCAATTGCAAGAAAAAGTCAGAATTTTGAGATGTGAACTTTTTGAATTCTGAGAAATAAGTCTGATTTATGAGATCAAAATTTGCTATTTGCATTTATATTTGTTATTCCTTGGCGGATAAGAAATAAACAATGCGAGATGCCCAGAATTGTGCGGAAACTTTTCAGAATTGCACAATATAAAAGCAGAATGGCGAGAAATAAAGTCCAAATTGGAAGATAAAACATTGCAATTACCTTGTTTTTTTTTTTTAAAGGGATCCTATTATGCTCTCTTACAAAGTCTTGATTTTGTTTGGGGGGTGTACTAGAACATGCTCTCATGCTCGGTGGTTCGAAAATCACGTTATTTTTCACTTAATTTAAATTATTACAATACATTTCTCCCCAGCCTGACACAAACGACTCCATTAGTTCCGGGTTTGATGAAGGCCCGCCTTACGAAAAACACAATGTATTGTGATTGGTTAGCTGTCCCAGTGCGTTGTGATTGGCCAACAGCTTAGACGGCGTTACTGCCCCGCCCTTGCCAAAAAAACAGCAAGTTTGTCAATATTGCCATATCAATTCAGACCATGAGAATATTGAACAAGAGGATCATGCAGAACCTTTGCAAGCATGGATATTGCAAGACATATTAAATGTGCAAGACCAATGTGCAAGACATATAAAATTACATCCAAAATTGTCTGAAACAGTTGGTTTCTATCAGAAATACAGTGATATAAAACACCCGCACTGGGTTTCGATTTTGAAATGTGCAGAACTCAAAGCGTTCTCCCCCCCCGTCAACCAGTCGAATTTCAGTAGGCGGGATAATTTTTGTGATGTCACAAACACCGGAAAACAACTCTGTAGTCCAAATGAGCCGTTCGTTGTAGTTCTTGAAAAGATCATTTTATGCACAAACATACACACTATACACTGACTAAAATTCAAAAAGTGAAAAAGCATAATAGGACCCCTTTAATCCGAAGCAGAAATTAATAGAATAGCCGTTTTTAATCATAATAATATTTCACAATTTTCCTGTTTTTACAGCATTTTTTAAAACTAAACCGCCTCTGTGAGGACAAAAGACATATTTTACAAAGGTTAATAAATCACTTAAAATAAATGAGCTATTTAACATTTACAATAACAATTTAACAATAACATTTCACAAGGTTCCTGTTTTACTGTATTATTAACAAATAAACGGAGCCTCTGTGTGGATAAGAGACGTCTTTCAGAAACATTAAAACATTAATGATTTCAAACTTTTGTACACATTAAAAACATTATTTTTGCCCAATTGCTCAACCCAATTGGTGGGTTTTTGTTAAATGTGAGCCAAAATCATCACAATTAAAAGAACCAAAGACTTAAACTACTTCAGTCTGTGTGCATTGAATTTATTTAATACACGAGTTTCACAATTTGAGTTGAATTACTGAAATAAATGAACTTTTCCACGACATTATAATTTATTGAGATGCACCTGTATCTATAATATCAATACAGTGCAAAACTAAAGTGAAAGGACGAACTGACAACACAATAGGATCAAATCAAATCCTGTCCAACGTTGTTTTGTATTGTTTTAGCTGAATATCCTGATTCATCCAGAAATGCATCACAAGCTATTTCTGAAGTAAAATGGATTGTGAATGCTTTATATGCTGGCTTTTGTTTCACCTGTTTTGCATTCTCAAGAAGCGGATGTTTGCTTCAAAACACATTAATCCAAACTACTTCTGAGTCTTGGCTCCTGATAAGCTTTATATCATACGCATGCTTTGCTGTAAGTCAATGACTTTGCATGTTTTTGTTAAACCCCAGGAGAGTTCGTGAGTCAGCTATTGTTTGGATCGGCGCTGCATACTTCATTATACTAAATCAGGCCCTGAGTAAACACGCCGAGCAGCGCTGACGACCGAGAGCCATGTGCTGCGTTCAGAAACAGGCCTGCGCTCCGGATCTTTCCAAGCCCTTTGGCTCACGAGCACCGGAGAGTTTGTGTACACTGCTGAGAGTCCTGTCAAGCATCAAGTCGAGCGCTAAAGGAAGCTTTAAATGCAAGAGGAACGGTGGGAATGCTTGATCGTGACATCAAAGGCATCGGAAACTCTGGGCTCTTTACCGTCGGTTGCACGTCATGACATTCACACATAATAAACAACATCGTTCGGCCTTCTGTGGCACACATGTGAGCCGCTGGGTCTCTTTGATGAAACCTCTTCCCATCTGACAGGTGTACGTGTCTCAATAAAAGCATCACAGCGTAAGGAATATTGGGATCGGCAACCTTTAAAAGCGGAAAACAACAGAAGCCTTAAGTTAGGACGCTGCCACTACAGCTCGCAACTCAGATACTCTGCCAAAAAACCTCTGTTTGGTCTTGATTATCATATCGATCACGCATGTGTTTTAAAGCCATATCAGTTCTGATGTATGGTTTTCTGAGCGCACACATGTGAAGTGAACGCACAGAAAGCGGCTGTCACATGGCATGTGAGTACTAAAAAACACTGGGTGGATTTGTATCATTATAGGGTGGTTGTGTAGACACACTGCCAACACACATTTATGTATTTCTAAAGTGAATTTAGCATAATAGGTTAAAAAGTGAAATGAAAAATATACACTGAAATAAACTAAAATCCATATAAATTAAAGCTACAATAAAATAAAAAAGACGAAAGCACACAACAAAATTACTTAAACTTAAAAAAAATCTCAATTTAAATTCAATATAACAGTAAATAAATAATAAAACACCTTAGAATACATTAATAATGATCTAGCAGCCCCATATCAACATGGGAAAACACTCCAAGCATCTTAGCAACCTCACAGCAATGCCTGCAACAAACGAATGCATTTATTCCATCTGGTGTCGCTAGTGACTCATAAACGACACGCTTCACATCACATCACAACAAACAGGCCAGCAGAACGAGTGTGGATGATGTTTATGGAGTGATCTTGAATGATCTCTGACAATCTGCAGGGACTCGCCGGAGCCGAGTGTGAACTACTGCAGCGCTCTCCGTGTTTCATGTGATCAGGATCTGCTGCATGTGAACTACTGCAGCGCTCTCCATGTTTCATGTGATCAGGACCTGCTGCATGTGAACTACTGCAGCGCTCTCCGTGTTTCATGTGATCAGGATCTGCTGCATGTGAACTACTGCAGCGCTCTCCATGTTTCATGTGATCAGGACCTGCTGCATGTGAACTACTGCAGCGCTCTCCGTGTTTCATGTGATCAGGATCTGCTGCATGTGAACTACTGCAGCGCTCTCCATGTTTCATGTGATCAGGATCTGCTGCATGTGAACTACTGCAGCGCTCTCCGTGTTTCATGTGATCAGGATCTGCTGCATGTGAACTACTGCAGCGCTCTCCATGTTTCATGTGATCAGGATCTGCTGCATGTGAACTACTGCAGCGCTCTCCATGTTTCATGTGATCAGGATCTGCTGCATGTGAACTACTGCAGCGCTCTCCATGTTTCATGTGATCAGGATCTGCTGCATGTGAACTACTGCAGCGCTCTCCGTGTTTCATGTGATCAGGATCTGCTGCATGTGAACTACTGCAGCGCTCTCCATGTTTCATGTGATCAGGATCTGCTGCATGTGAACTACTGCAGCGCTCTCCGTGTGATCAGGACCTGCTGCATGTGAACTACTGCAGCGCTCTCCATGTTTCATGTGATCAGGACCTGCTGCATGTGAACTACTGCAGCGCTCTCCATGTGATCAGGACCTGCTGCATGTGAACTACTGCAGCGCTCTCCATGTTTCATGTGATCAGGACCTGCTGCATGTGAACTACTGCAGCGCTCTCCGTGTTTCATGTGATCAGGATCTGCTGCATGTGAACTACTGCAGCGCTCTCCATGTTTCATGTGATCAGGATCTGCTGCATGTGAACTACTGCAGCGCTCTCCGTGTTTCATGTGATCAGGATCTGCTGCATGTGAACTACTGCAGCGCTCTCCATGTTTCATGTGATCAGGATCTGCTGCATGTGAACTACTGCAGCGCTCTCCATGTTTCATGTGATCAGGATCTGCTGCATGTGAACTACTGCAGCGCTCTCCATGTTTCATGTGATCAGGATCTGCTGCATGTGAACTACTGCAGCGCTCTCCGTGTTTCATGTGATCAGGATCTGCTGCATGTGAACTACTGCAGCGCTCTCCATGTTTCATGTGATCAGGATCTGCTGCATGTGAACTACTGCAGCGCTCTCCGTGTTTCATGTGATCAGGATCTGCTGCATGTGAACTACTGCAGCGCTCTCCGTGTTTCATGTGATCAGGATCTGCTGCATGTGAACTACTGCAGCGCTCTCCGTGTTTCATGTTTTTGATAACCCAGGATTCTGCTGCATTGTTGAACTACTGCAGCGCTCTCCGTGTTAATCATGCCTGATAACAGCGATCTGCTGCATGTGAACTACTGCTAGAACGGCCTCTCCGATGTTTCCATGCTTGATCAGGATCTGCTGCATTGTGAACTACTGCAGCGCTCTCCGTGTTTCATGTGATCAGGATCTGCTGCATGTGAACTTACTGCAAGCGGACGTGCTCCAATGTTTCATGTGATCAGGATCTAGCTGCATGTGAAACTACTGCAGCGCTCTTCCGTGGTTTCATGTGATTCAGGATAAACATGCTGGCATTGTGAACTACTGCAGCCGCTGGTCTCTTGTGAACTTTCCATGTGATCAGGATCTGCTGCATGTGAACTACTGCAGCGCTCTCCGTGTTTCATTGTGATCAGGATCCTGCTAAAGCATGTGAAACTACTGCAGCGCTCTCCATGTTTCATGTGATCAGGACACTAAGCTCGCAATGAACTACTGCCAGACGCTCTCCGTGTTTCATGATGATCAGGACCTGTCTGCATGTGTTTAAACCATACTGCAGCGCTCTCCGATGTTTCATGTTTGATCGAGCGCACTACATGCTGCATAGTGAACTACTGCAAGCGCTGTCACATGGCATGTGGTCAAAACATGGTGGATCAGGATCTTTAGCTGCATGTGAGACACTACTGCAGCGCTCATTTCCGTGTATTTCTATGTGAATTCAGGATCAATAGCGTTAAAAAGTGAAATGAACAATACTGCAGCGCAATACTAATCCATGTATTCATGTGATCAGGATCTGCTAAGCACTGTGAACATTACTGCAGCTAAAAACATCTCCATGTTTCAAATGTGAATCAGGATCTGCTGCATGATGAACTACTGCAGCGCTCTCCATGTTTACATGTGATCAGGATCTAGAACTGCATGTCGAACTACTGCAGCGAAAACTACTCCAAGTTTGCATACGCTCGATCAGGATACTGCTGCATGAAACTACTGCAGCGCTCTCGTGTTTCCATGTGATCAGATCTGCTGCATGTGAATCTAAACTGACAGCGCTCTCACGTGTTTCATGTGCATACAGGATCTGCTGCATGTGAACTACTGCAGCGCTCTCCATGTTTCATGTGATCAGTGATCTGCTGCATGTGAACTACTGCAGCGCTCTCCGTGTTTCATGTGATCAGGATCTGCTGCAGTGTGAACTACTGCAGCGCTCTCCGTGTTTCATGTGATCAGGATCTGCTGCATGTGAACTACTGCAGCGCTCTCCATGTTTCATGTGATCAGGATCTGCTGCATGTGAACTACTGCAGCGCTCTCCATGTTTCATGTGATCAGGATCTGCTGCATGTGAACTACTGCAGCGCTCTCCGTGTTTCATGTGATCAGGATCTGCTGCATGTGAACTACTGCAGCGCTCTCCGTGTTTCATGTGATCAGGATCTGCTGCATGTGAACTACTGCAGCGCTCTCCGTGTTTCATGTGATCAGGATCTGCTGCATGTGAACTACTGCAGCGCTCTCCATGTTTCATGTGATCAGGATCTGCTGCATGTGAACTACTGCAGCGCTCTCCGTGTTTCATGTGATCAGGATCTGCTGCATGTGAACTACTGCAGCGCTCTCCAGTGTTTCATGTGATCAGGATCTGCTGCATGTGAACTACTGCAGCGCTCTCCGTGTTTCATGTGATCAGGATCTGCTGCATGTGAACTACTGCAGCGCTCTCCATGTTTCATGTGATCAGGATCTGCTGCATGTGAACTACTGCAGCGCTCTCCGTGTTTCATGTGATCAGGATCTGCTGCATGTGAACTACTGCAGCGCTCTCCGTGTTTCATGTGATCAGGATCTGCTGCATGTGAACTACTGCAGCGCTCTCCGTGTTTCATGTGATCAGGATCTGCTGCATGTGAACTACTGCAGCGCTCTCCGTGTTTCATGTGATCAGGATCTGCTGCATGTGAACTACTGCAGCGCTCTCCGTGTTTCATGTGATCAGGATCTGCTGCATGTGAACTACTGCAGCGCTCTCCATGTTTCATGTGATCAGGATCTGCTGCATGTGAACTACTGCAGCGCTCTCCGTGTTTCATGTGATCAGGATCTGCTGCATGTGAACTACTGCAGCGCTCTCCGTGTTTCATGTGATCAGGATCTGCTGCATGTGAACTACTGCAGCGCTCTCCGTGTTTCATGTGATCAGGATCTGCTGCATGTGAACTACTGCAGCGCTCTCCGTGTTTCATGTGATCAGGATCTGCTGCATGTGAACTACTGCAGCGCTCTCCGTGTTTCATGTGATCAGGATCTGCTGCATGTGAACTACTGCAGCGCTCTCCAGTGTTTCATGTGATCAGGATCTGCTGCATGTGAACTACTGCAGCGCTCTCCGTGTTTCATGTGATCAGGATCTGCTGCATGTGAACTACTGCAGCGCTCTCCATGTTTCATGTGATCAGGATCTGCTGCATGTGAACTACTGCAGCGCTCTCCGTGTTTCATGTGATCAGGATCTGCTGCATGTGAACTACTGCAGCGCTCTCCGTGTTTCATGTGATCAGGATCTGCTGCATGTGAACTACTGCAGCGCTCTCCGTGTTTCATGTGATCAGGATCTGCTGCATGTGAACTACTGCAGCGCTCTCCATGTTTCATGTGATCAGGATCTGCTGCATGTGAACTACTGCAGCGCTCTCCGTGTTTCATGTGATCAGGATCTGCTGCATGTGAACTACTGCAGCGCTCTCCGTGTTTCATGTGATCAGGATCTGCTGCATGTGAACTACTGCAGCGCTCTCCGTGTTTCATGTGATCAGGATCTGCTGCATGTGAACTACTGCAGCGCTCTCCATGTTTCATGTGATCAGGATCTGCTGCATGTGAACTACTGCAGCGCTCTCCATGTTTCATGTGATCAGGATCTGCTGCATGTGAACTACTGCAGCGCTCTCCGTGTTTCATGTGATCAGGATCTGCTGCATGTGAACTACTGCAGCGCTCTCCGTGTTTCATGTGATCAGGATCTGCTGCATGTGAACTACTGCAGCGCTCTCCATGTTTCATGTGATCAGGATCTGCTGCATGCGTGCAGATGTACAGGAAGCGTTCTGAAGCTGCTCCATAATTACATGAACCATTTCAATACCCCACATTTGGAATCTCCTGCTTGGATAAAATTAGTATGCATTATTTCTCATACTTCAAAGCACAGGTGTTTACAAGCTCCTCTGAATAATGGAAATCCGCTTGCAGCAACAATAGAGATGGAAAAAAAGAGGATTGTTGTTTTCTTTTTCTTGTTTTGAACACAAAGCGTGTGCGTTCGGACTGAATTTAGCGAGAATCGAGTATGTGGAACTGGAACAGCTGCCAAATTCAGCCTCATGTTTTTCTAAACCTTTTTGACTTTCTGCATCGAAACACAAAAGGAGGTGTTTTTCACAATGTCCATGCTGCTGCTTATAATAAAATGAGAGTGCATGTTTACTTCACTCATGACTATATATATATATATATTTATTTATTACTTGTTTACTTCAGCTTGAACGTTTTTCAAATGATCTCCTTTTGTGTTCTACAAAAACAATCATGCAGGACTGGAACAAAATGAGGGCGATTAAGTGACGACAGCTTTTGATTTTCATTGAACACCGCTTTAAGTGAAACCTGATGATGACGAGCAGAACAAAGCTCCTTCGGTGCATCACTCGCTCCTGGATATTTCAGCTGGATATACAGGTGGATGGAGAAACGTCTGGAAAACACCTGCACGGAAGACAAACATGCATTTGAGACATATTTCATCAAATATAGACATAGAAATTATAATTTTGCTTTGTGACAAGGTTACTGTAGTATTACATATACATTACATATACTATTATCGTATTTATTAATATTTTGAATCTGCTTTTATTTTGATGTTTTCAGTTGTCATTTATGTTATTTTTTGGTTTTGTGCTTTTGTCATTTTTATTAAATTGCTTTTTTAAATAATATTATTCGTAGCATTACTTTATTAATAATTCAGTTTTCATTTTAGACATTTAGTTTAAATTAAATTTATTTCAGTTAGTTATGAAGGCAACATTTTTGAAATTTTCGTTTACATTTTTTTATTTCAAGTTTTGTAATATTTACAATATTTGAACTATTTTAATTAACCATTTTAATTAATACATGTTTTAATATTTTTCAATTTCAACAATTCAAATTGTAATTATTTGTATTAATATAATTACTTTTAAAATGTTTGTGTTAGTTTTAGTTTACAATAAGAACATTGATTTATGATTTTTGCTGAATGTGTAAAAGGGCGGTGGGTTTTGCTTGGGCAAAACATCATCCTCTTCAGATTTGTAATTATATTTGATATTTCTTCTTTAATGCAATGCAATAGTTTATGCATAAATGTCTTGTTTGTAAACTGGAAAAGTTTCATTGTGCACTGTTTGTGGTGAGAAACTGGACTGAATAATCCTTTAACACAGAAGTGCATGAGGTATTTCATCACCCTGAATGACACAGAAATCACCCAGCCCTTTTTTTCTTGGAACGCCGAGGACGACGCTCCCACAGAGCACCGCCTAAACCTCCCACGAACACCTGCTCTAGCACTTCATCAGATGGCCTTAACAATCAGGTGACAGCTGCGACTCATGACAGAATGACATGTGTGCATATGTCTACACACACAACACACACACACACACACAGCACACACACACACACACACACACACACAGAGAGACACACAGAGAGACACACACACACACACACACACACACACACACACACACAGAGAGACACACACAGACAGAGAAAGACACACACACGCACACACACACAGACACACACACGCGCACACACACACACGGACACACACACACACACACACACACACACACACACACACACACACACACACACACACACACACACACACACAGACACACACACACACAGACACACACAGAGACACACACAGAGAGACACACACAGACAGAGAAAGACACACACACGCACACACACACAAGACACACACACGCGCACACACACGCGCACACACACGCACGGACACACACACACCACACACACCCACACACACACACACACACACACACACACACACACACACACAGAGACACACACACACAAGACACACACAGACAGAGAAAGACACACACACGCACACACACACAGACACACACACGACGCACACACACGCACACACGGACACACACACACACACACACACAACACACACACACACAGAGAAAGACACACACACAGCACACACACACAGACACACACACACGCACACACGACACACACACACACACACAACACACACAGACAGAGAAAGACACACAAAGACACACACACACACAGACACGCACACAGACACGCACAGACAGACACAGACACACACACACACACACACACACACACACACACGAGACACACACACACACACACACACACACACAGAGAAAGACACACACACAGACACACACACACACACAGACAGAGAAAGACACACACACACACACATAGACAGAGAAAGAGACACAAACACACACACACACACACACACACACACACAGACAGAGAAAGACACACACACACACACACACAACACACACACACACAGAGAGAAAGACACACACACAGACACACACACGAGCTGTAGTTGTTCGTCAGGTTCGACAGGCAGATCTTTTGTTCTATCTGTTGCTGGTCAAACTCGCTCCTGCACGGCTGCCTCTGCTGCTGCACCCTGGTAACTGTAACCACCGGCAGCACTGAACACGTGAAACACAAAACATGTTTTCAGTAAATATATCCTGATTGGGAAAGTGCCAGAAAGCAAAGCATGAAAAAAGATGACTATACTATAAATACTGTTTATGGGAGTTGAAATTATTGTTTATTAACTATTTGTTGTACTACAACTGTACATTATCTATATATATAAAAGGAAAAATTAAACAATGTGCATGTATGGGTGTATTTATACAGTTGTGGCCAAAAATATCGGCACCCTTGGTAAATATGATTTAAAGAAAGCTGTGAAAAATCATCTGCATTAATTCTTATGATCTTTTATTTTAAAACAATCACAAAAATCGAACCTTTCATTGGATAATAATAATTAAAATGGGGGGAAATATCATTATGAAATAAATGTTTTTCTCAAATACACGTTGGACACAAATATTGGCACCCCTAGAAATTCTTATGAGTAAAGTATCTCTGAAGTATATTCCATTCATATTCACAATTATGAGCACACATGGTGATTATGAAGATGAAATTATCCAGCCATGGCTTCCTGTTTCACAGAAATATAAATAGGAGAGAAAACAAAGCCCAAATTCCCTTAATCATCATCACAATGAGAAAAACCAAAGAATATATTTCTGATGTGAAGCAAAAGATATTTGAGCTTCACAAATTAATAAAGTGGCTTTAAGAAAAGAGCTAGAGCAGTGAACAATCCCCATCTCCACCATCAGAGCAATAATTAAGAGTTTCTAATCAACAGACAATGTTATGAATCTGCCTGGAAGAGGACGTGTGTCTATATCGTCCTGATGCACGGTGAGGAGGAGAGTTTGAGTGTCTAAAGACTCAAGGACCACAGCTGGAGAACTGCAGGAAATAATTGAGTCTCTGGGTCAGAAAACCTGAAAAGAAATGACCAAACAGCACCTACATCACCACGTTCTCCTCGCTCATCCAGAAACAGTCTCCAGCATATTCAGTTATCAGACACGACTGGAACTTCACATGGGACTGGCTTCGATGGTCAGATGAAACTAAACAAATTAACTTTTTAGCAGCAAACACTCAAGATTGGTTTGTTGAACACGGGATAAAAACTACCCCATGTGTACAATGAGATGTACTGCTGTATTTGTGATGTTGTGGGCCTATATTTCTGCTGGAGGTCCTGGACATCTTGTTTAGACACATGGCATCATGGATTCGATCAAATATACACACACACACACACACACACACACACACGCGCGCACACACACACACACACACACGCACACACGCGCACACACACGCGCAACAAATACATAAAATACTATATATAAAAACAAAACACGTGCACGTTTTAAATTTTAAGTTTAATTTTATACACTTGTATTATTACTATAAACACCATTTTGTATTTTACATTTTTATTATTAGTATTATTATATTTTTCTACCACAGCTGTACAATTTATACAAAATATATAAACACATGTATATATATATATATATATATATATATAATATATGTTTTATATTTAGTTTAGTTTAATATTATATTATTAATTATTATCAGCTGTATATATACATACGTATATACATACAGTTTGTTAACTTGTCGTTATCACAACTGTACAATATTTGAGTTTTTCTTTTATCAGCTTTGTTGCACAGTTGTGGACAGAAAAAACGTGTCAAAACTAAATTACAACTCTGTTGTCTATTGAAATGCATGTGTGTAAGAGTGGTCATGCATGAGCGCTACTGCATTCACATCTGATGCAATCATGACGGTGCATTTCCCAGTAACCGTGTACCTCACACACCCACCATTTACCTTCCTGCATCGCCAAAGCATCTGAACGCTGATGTGATGGAAAGCCAATGCTGAGTCTTTGTCTCGCTCCATTTAAAGGCAGATCGAGTTGCACAGTCCCATCCGGAGCCAAATGACGCCATTGTTCTCATGACACGCTGTTATCTCTGAACAGACACTGTTGTGTTTCCCAGGCAGTCTGTTCAGATGACCAGACACAACACATGCATGTCACACGATGAGTAATGTTACTGCTGCACAGCGGGAGGATGATGCAACTCATCTGGTGATGCACGAAATATACTGATAGAGGCATTGCTACCTCATGAAGAGGAGTTATTACATTCGAAAGGAGTTCATGTAGGATGATTTATGTGGTTATTCTTTGCAATATTTGCTTTTCTTTGTAAAGCTGAATTCAGCAATAATGCTGAAATGAATAGATCAGCCAAAAATTAAGATTTGCCGAAAATGTGCTCATCCTCGGGCTATACGTGATGAGTTTGCTTCTTCATCAGATTTGGAGAAATGCAGCATTGCATCAGTGTCTCAGCAATGGATGCTCTGCAGTGAATGGGTGCCGTCAGAATGAGAGTCAATGGATGCTCTGCAGTGAATGGGTGCCGTCAGAATGAGAGTCAATGGATGCTCTGCAGTGAATGGGTGCCGTCAGAATGAGAGTCAATGGATGCTCTGCAGTGAATGGGTGCCGTCAGAATGAGAGTCATAAAACATCACAATAATCCACACCACTCCAGTCCATCAGTTAACCTCTTGAGAAGACAAAAGATGTGTATGTGTAAGAAACAAATCCATCATTAATATATACATCTTATAGGAAGATGAAATTCGTAATAATGCCTGGGATTTGTCTCATTTATAGATTCAACAATTCAAAATCAAATGATTATTTTACACATACGATATTGAGTTTCCTTGGATCTCATATATAAGCATGAGCGTCACAGTATCTCAAGTCCCTTCAGAAGGACGTCTCGCGTCTGGGTGAAGATATCGGTGCTGAGTGAGACACATCTGTAGTGATGCTTCGGGAGAATGTGAAGCGATCTGCTGTAGAACGGTTGTCATGGCAACTACACTTGTCCAGCGCCACTGACCTCAGCTTTCCTCCGAACAGATGCTTCAGTGATGCTGCGAAGCAAGTCCAGATTTAGGCCTGGATGTAAGATTTATGTATTTGAATTGCATTTGGATTACACGGTTTTAACATAAAATAATAAATTAATGTGATGCTTTTTTTGTAAGTCATCCATAAATTAAACCAGTCAGATTTATGTAATTACTAATAAACTGAACGTGTTTTAAATACAATATAATAACCACCTTATCATCCATAAATATGATATAATAACCACCTTATCATCCATAAATGCCCAGATGGGATACCAGGCCGTGTGCTCAAAGCATGCGCTTTCCAGCTAGCCGGGGTTTTTACAGATATTTTCAATCTGTCCCTCTCTCTGTCTGTGGTTCCCTCATGCTTCAAAAAATCCACCATTGTGCCCATACCAAAGAAAAACAAAATCACATGCTTGAATGACTGGAGGCCCGTCGCTCTGACCCCCATCTTCAGCAAGTGTTTTGAGAAGCTCGTCAGAGACTACATCTGCTCTGTGCTGCCTGCTTCACTGGACCCACTACAATTTGCATACCGCAGTAACCGTTCCACAGACGATGCTATTGCCTTCACCCTGCACACTGCTCTCACCCACCTGGAAAATAAAAACACCTATGTGAGGATGCTGTTCGTGGATTATAGTTCAGCATTTAACACCATAGTGCCTGCCACACTGGTTGCGAAGCTCCAGACTCTAGGACTGAACAGATCTCTGTGCAGCTGGATCCTGGACTTCCTGACAGGCAGAAGTCAGGTGGTCAGAATGGGCAACAACACATCATCTCCCCTGATCCTCAACACTGGCGCACCGCAGGGTTGCGTCCTCAGCCCATTCCTGTACTCCCTGTACACACACGACTGTACAGCAACACACAGCTCCAATGTCATCGTCAAATTTGCTGATGACACAACGGTGATAGGCCTGATCACCGACAACGATGAGACGGCCTACAGAGAGGAGGTGAGTACCCTGACTAAATGGTGTCAGGAGAACCACCTCTCACTCAACATCGACAAGACCAAGGAGCTGGTGGTGGATTACAGGAGACAGAGCAGAGAACACACACCCATCACCATCGACAAGACACCTGTGGAGCGGGTGAGCAGCTTTAAGTTCCTCGGCGTTCACATCACCGAGGATCTCACATGGTCTGCTCACACAGATGCAGTGCTGAAGAAGGCACATCAGCGTCTCTTCTTCCTGAGACGGCTGAGGAAGTTTGGAACGAGCCCCAGAATCCTCAGGTCCTTCTACACCTGCACTGTGGAGAGCATCCTGACCGGCTGCATCACCGCCTGGTTTGGAAACAGCACCGCTGGCAACCGCAGGGCTCTGCAAAGGGTCGTGCGAACTGCCCGCCACATTGTTGGAGGTGAGCTTCCCTCCCTCCAGGATATCTACACCAGGCGGAGTACAAGGAAAGCCCGGAGGATTATCAAAGACTCCAGCCACCCGTCCCACAGACTGCTCTCTCTGTTGCCCTCAGGGCGACGTTTCCGCAGCATCCGATCCCGCACTAGCCGACTGAGGGACAGCTTTTTCCCTCAGGCTATCAGGCTAATGAACAGTCAGAAATGACCCACCCTACAACACACTCCCACTCACACAACATGCCATGCACTGCACTTTAACACCGTTCAACTGGACTACACGCACACACTGCACTAACACAACCTATCTGCTATCACTGGACACCATACAATGCACATCCACGACACTGCATATGCATAATCTGTTGCACCTTTGCACATCTATCTGCTGCTCAACCAATCTGCTGTTAATTTATAATCTGTTGCACCTTCACATTATTACTATGTATAGACTACATCATGTATAGATAGTGTACATAATGTAGATGTGCCCATACGGTGTATAATGTGTCGTTGATAATTAAGTATGTCTTTATAGTACACTATGTGTACTGAGTATATGTATGTGTATTTTGCTCATTGTCTTCTGTACAGTCTGTAAATATGTACTGTCCATATGTAAATTGCTGTTGTTTTTTTGCACTGTCTGTCCATAGGTAAATTGTCTGTTGTTTTTTTTGCACTGTCTGGAGCACGCTCATAAGAATTTCACTCACCAAGGCACTTGTGCTGTGGTGATGTGACAATAAAAGTGATTTGATTTGATTTAAATACAGAATATCGTTATAAAAAACTGAATATCGTTAAGTTCATACTTTTCAACTGAATAAATGTAATTGTTGCAGGTTTAGTTATAATTATAGTTATACAGACATTGATTTTTTTTATTGTTGCATTGGTTTGATTTTTTAATGATATTTAAATTGTCTTTTTTATTGTATTTTTATAATATTTTTTTAATTGCAAGGCTTGGAAAATAAACAAACCAAGTTTCTCTAATAGTATTAATACATTAAATGTGTTTTAAATACACATAAAACCAGGTTTATACGTTTTATACAATTACATAATTGATTATTGCTTGCCATATTTTAAACCTGTTCATTCGTTTTACTGAATAAATATAATTGTTTTCACTATGAACAGATTTATGCTGATTCTATTCAGTTTAAATAAATGCATTTGGAAAATATGACTATTTAAATAAAATCAAATAGACACAAAAAGTGAATAAACTATGGGATGATTTTATTTAAAAATAATTTTGAGTACACAAATCTGACCCGTTTCATTTATGACTGACAAATATGCACCACGTTAGATTATGAGTTTATGTTAAAACAGTGTAATCTAATTGGCTGGGAAGTTTATATGCAATTCAAATACATAAATATTAAATGTATGCCTAAATATTGTTTGAATGTACATTATTTATTAAGCTTTCAATGGATTGAACTAAATGTTCAATGCTGCTACACATAACTTTACATACATATATGATAAAGACTTTTCCATAAACGAGCCCTCGAAAGACACATGAACATAATTAGGAGAACATGAGGAGTCAGTCTTGATCTTTCTTGTAATTAGACGTTTAACTGATTAACAGCCAATAGCACTCAAGGGAATTATAATATAGAAATGGCACTAATCAAGCACATTCTCAAGTTTGCATGCGCAGCTGTGATTATATATGTGAACGGGAGGCTGTGCACTTTAGACAGTCGAGACATCGTTTTCCATTCATTAAGATGTAATGTGTTGTTGTGAAGCAAACAGCAGCCTTTGACACTGAACTGAATTCATCCCAGACTCAAACAGCTCTTTCAGATCATGTTAATGAAGTATTGAGCATTAATAAAGACATTCAGTCTGAAGTTCAACCACAAGAAATCAATCTGCCTGCAGCTCTATACTATAGAACTGCTCTTATTCGGTAGAAAGGGGAAAAGACTGCAGCTATTGTTCAGAAATATTTAATATATATAAATGGAAAGTGTATTTATTCAGCTTTCAGATAATGTATAAAACTCAATTTAAAAAAATTGACCCTCATGACTGGTTTTGTGGTCCAGGGTCACATATATATTTTAATAAATAATAATGTGGCATTATCATGGTGCTTTATATTATATTCTTTAACTCATTTCGACTATCCGGCCCAGGAGAAAACTGACCAGCCTGAAAAAGACTAACAGGGAACGTGTTCTCAGAACGATCTGGAAGCAGGTTATGAACAAATGCTTTTCCAGTAACATTAATAAAACGTGTTGAAAGTCAGCACAGGTCATATATTTAGGTTATAAAAACATTGTTTTGAAGTGTTTCTAAAATGCAGAAATGTCCAGTTTTCTTGTTGTGATTATAATATTATTTAATTATTATTTTCAAACAAAATATAGCGTTCCTTGGAAGTTTATTCTAAATATTTGAACATTCTTAGAATATTTAGAATTCTAATAACATTCTAATTATTTAAACATTTCTTACAACATTCTATTACTCAAAACAAATGTTATTTATTAATATTCTAATGTTCTTGTCATGATTGTAACATTATTTAAAGGTTGCCGAAGCGTTTCTTATAACAGGCTATATAACATCATAAGGATGTTTTTGATCTCAGAACACTTATTCTCAACATTATGCAAATGTACAGTATATCAAATATTAATAAAGTTATCAGAATGTTCCATAAACATTACTTTGAATGTTTTGTTCTGATATTTAACTTTTGAAAACGTTCCCTGTGAGCTGGGCTGCTGTTAATATTAAAGTAAAATATTAAAATAATATCAAAATGTTAGCACAAACATTGTATCTATACATTTTAGTTGGACGTAGTCTGTTTTTATTAGTTTTGAGGACATTTAAAAGTAATATTCCCATAATGTCTACACAATAATGTCTTTCCTAACATTAACATAACCAAGAAAAAAACTTTTTTTAAAACATTCAAACAACTGGACTTTCTGACAGCATTCAGAAATAATGTTTTCATAACTTTATCTGAAATAGCTTATATCTGATATATATATATGTATGTAATAGCTGATATATCAAATCTATTGCATATCTATTTTAGTCTGTGACATACTGTACAGAGAAATGATTGTAAATAATGAAGATTTTGTCATTTACTCACAAATCATTTCACCGTCACGACTCAGAACCAACTCATAATATACAGTTAACTCATGAATAACTGCTTTCTTTGCTTCTCAAACACAACGACATTCTTTCAAAGATGTTATGCCACTAACCTGGTGAATATTATCAGAGAGATCAGTGTTCATTCTCGTATCTTCACCCTATATTTGCAGCGAGCATCCCTCGACTCCGGGAAGCTGCAGAGAGTCAGTCAGATTGAAACAGATGATTTCATTGTTTCTGTGCATTATATAGAAATGAATGTGTTAATGTAGCAAACAGACATACAATTAGACATTGATTTTGTACATTCCTGACTTCGGAGGCTGGTCTTCAAGTGTTTGGTCCTCAAGGCTGATTGTTGCTATGGTAACAGCCAGAGTGAAGCAGGCTTTGATGTGCATCTCCAGCACACGCATGCGGTCCAACACAGAGTGTTCTCATTATATCTAACGAAGCAAAGTCACAAACATTCATTCAAGTTCTCTTGATGTCTGAATCCAATAATTATAGGGATGGGCAATATGATCTTATTTCATCAAAAGTCATTTTGTCACGATAACGATTTCATTTAATTTTTTATATGCTTTTAAAAAATGTAAAACTAAAATCATAAAAATACCTGAAATAAAATAAGAAAACTTTAATTTTGGCAAGTGTCCATTTTTTTTTTTTTATTTAAATAATACAAAATTATAAAAATGTAAAATTTATATTCATTTTTATTATAAAAAATATTATTTTTGGTAAAATTGAATAGCATAACTTAAAAACTTTAACTTATATTATTTATTCTAGTTGCCAAGGTAGCATTTTTTTTTTCATTTTCATTGAATGTAGTTCAACTTGATGTACTGAAATAAGTCAAAATAAACTGAAATAACAATTAATAAAAAAAGAAAAACAACTAAAGTGACACACAATACAAAAACAAAATTAAAAAAAATTAAATTCTAAATACTAAAATTCTATTAATACTAATTAAAAGTAATAGTATCTCAGTTATACTAAAATAACACTGCTGTAATATACACAATATAGCACCCATTATATATTCGTCATACGGTTCAGCCATAAATACAATCAAATATTATATTCTTAGGCATTCTGAGTTGAGATAAAATTCCTAAAGGAATATTTTAAGCAAAAATGTAATTTGTATCATTTAAAAACGAATAAATAAACTGTCAATAACTCATCCTCGAGTCATTTCAAACCCATATTTATGAGTAAATGATATCATTTTTGGCTCTTTAAGATAAAGCAGAAACATCTGTAATTCATCATTCTGATGAGGTCAGCACAATAACAGCGTGGCTTTGATGTGCATCTTGAATCCGTAACGAAGCCTCTCGTATCAAGGTTAATGAGAATTCGGCTAATTCTCTTTGAGATGTAAAGCAGCAGCGTGTTCTTTGTCTGGTAATGAGTGTGAACGAGTGAACTGGAGTGCTTACATCATCATAAAGATCACTCTATCCCGGTAAAGAGCTCAACGGCCTGCGGTGAGAAACACTCCTTCTCTGGTTATTCTCTGAAACTATAAGACCACGAATGATAATAGTTCCGGGTTTCCGTGTTCTGTGTTCTAGGTTGCTTTGGTACCGATGGCTGTTTAACTGGATTCCATCATTTCCATGGAAACCAGCTTTCATCCTTCAGCGGTTCTCAATTCCAGTCCTCGCGCCCCCCCGCTCTGCACATGTCGTATGTTACTCTTATCGCTTCAGATGTTTGTTCTATTGGAACGTAAGTGCCCTGCGAAGTGGACATCACAGGATATTCCTCCATGATTCCAGTTCAAAGCGAACGTATATATTCCATTCAAAGTGCATTGAAGTGTGCAAGACGTGAATTAAAATTGTGTATATTTACAGAGGTATATGATGTCACACTCGTCCGTGTGTGAAGACGTTGCGCAGCGCAAATCCATGAATGAATGTTCAGAAATAAAGTAAACTTCAGCGGATTTCCCTGCTCAGGGAGTAGGGAGCAATGGACCCTGTGTAGGGAGCAATGGACCCTGTGTAGGGAGCAATGGACCCTGTGTAGGGAGCAATGGACCCTGTGTAGGGAGCAATGGACCTTGTGTAGGGAGCAATGGACACTGTGTAGGGAGCAATGGACCCTGTGTAGGGAGCAATGGACCCTGTGTAGGGAGCAATGGACCCTGTGTAGGGAGCAATGGACCCTGTGTAGGGAGCAATGGACCCTGTGTAGGGAGCAATGGACCCTGTGTAGGGAGCAATGGACCCTGTGTAGGGAGCAATGGACACTGTGTAGGGAGCAATGGACACTGTGTAGGGAGCAATGGACCCTGTGTAGGGAGCAATGGACCCTGTGTAGGGAGCAATGGACACTGTGTAGGGAGCAATGGACCCTGTGTAGGGAGCAATGGACCCTGTGTAGGCAGCAATGGACCCTGTGTAGGGAGCAATGGACCCTGTGTAGGGAGCAATGGACACTGTGTAGGGAGCAATGGACCCTGTGTAGGGAGCAATGGACCCTGTGTAGGGAGCAATGGACCCTGTGTAGGGAGCAATGGACCCTGTGTAGGGAGCAATGGACCCTGTGTAGGGAGCAATGGACCCTGTGTAGGGAGCAATGGACCCTGTGTAGGGAGCAATGGACACTGTGTAGGGAGCAATGGACCCTGTGTAGGGAGCAATGGACCCTGTGTAGGGAGCAATGGACCCTGTGTAGGGAGCAATGGACCCTGTGTAGGGAGCAATGGACCCTGTGTAGGGAGCAATGGACCCTGTGTAGGGAGCAATGGACCCTGTGTAGGGAGCAATGGACCCTGTGTAGGGAGCAATGGACCCTGTGTAGGGAGCAATGGACCCTGTGTAGGGAGCAATGGACCCTGTGTAGGGAGCAATGGACCCTGTGTAGGGAGCAATGGACACTGTGTAGGGAGCAATGGACACTGTGTAGGGAGCAATGGACACTGTGTAGGGAGCAATGGACCCTGTGTAGGGAGCAATGGACCCTGTGTAGGGAGCATGTCAATCGGAACACAGTTCATGCACGGAGCGCACTTCTAACAAGCTGATTATCTGAATCAGGTGTGTTAACAAAGAGAGACATGCAAAATATGCAGAGCGGGGGGGCGCGAGGACTGGAATTGAGAACCGCTGAGCTAAAGGAACATGTGAATTCTTTAAATGACAGCTGAGATATATTTGTATGTCATGATCATGCATTTAGTTAGGAATCTCAATCAGAAACCTAATTAGGAACTCTTTTAATAATCGTAAGTATTTTTCATTTGTAAATGCCAATTTATAAATGACTCAAAACGCCTCAGAATGCAGTAACGCTTGACTCTTTTCATCAATATTAGATGAAAAAATGCAACTAAATTACAATAAAATAAGCTGAAGTACTAAAATTACTCAAACGAATATAGAAATATTTTTAAAATATATTTAAAAAAAAACAATAAAACATCAACAGCAACATAACAGAATTAAAAAAAAAATTCACTCAATTTAAAATGAAAATATAAAATAAAAGCTAATTCAAAAGGTTTTAAATACTGTACATTATAAACAATACTAAAATAGCAATAGCCATAAGCCACCTCTCTCAAAAAAAATTAACTAAAAGAAAAAAGTAAATTAATTTTATTTCAGCTAGTTACCGAGGCAAAAATTCTAATTTTCTAAATAAACTAAAACGAATAAAATATTAATAAATAAAAGCTATACAGACATTTTAAAAATTACAAAAATATGAACAAAAACTAAAGAGGTATATAAATGATCCTAAAATAACACTGCTCGTATCTCGTTATAAGTCTTAGAACTCTTGTTGGCTAGTTTGTTCTTGAGCTGCGTGTGCTGAGAGAGAGAGAGAAGCATGAAATCATCATCGCTGGCTCCGTCCCTGTTGTATATAACAACTACGGTGTGTGCGAGAGAAACTCACGCTCCTGCTGCGATCGGCCTTCTGTCTGCAGAGCTGAGTGTGAGGTGTCTGGATCATGAGTAAACCGTTTACAGCGCTCAAGAGAGAAAACTCCACATGAACCCAAGCTGAGAGAGAGAGAGAGAGAGAGAGAGAGAGAGAGAGAGAGAGAGAGAGAGAGAGAGAGAGAGAGAGAGTTTTAACTTATTTTTCATTTTTAATAACTTTGTATCCTGAGCAATTGAAAATAAACAAAACACTGGCAGTTAATTCAGTTGGTTGTTTACATTCTAAATCAACCATGGCCAGTGCATCTTGGCCCCGCCCCTTCACATACCCTCAGAAGAGCTCTGAGAAATCCAGGCAACTCCTCAGACAGAAGCAGACGAAGGACACACCGGACACACTGTTTGCTGACCAAGACCACAGTGTCCTGACTAACCTGCTCTTCTACTCTGAACACAGCCTTTTATGGCACACTGCTTTCTGTCAACATTTTCCCTTCACAAAGAAAAGAGGCATCTGTAAAGGCAGACAAATCCTAGTATTTGAAGATATTGAAAATAACAACGAAACAAGATTTTTGACCTTAAACTTGTATCAGAATGGCACTGTCATGATACAAGGATCAGAGTCTGCTCTTAAAGTCTTCATTGAAAAATTTGAAGAAATAAAAACACTTGCACTGTCTGACAATGATGAAGATGATGATCCCACACAAGCTAACAACAAGGATCCAAACACTGATACCTCCCCTGGAAAATCAGACCAAAAGATCGTAATGACTCCAAAAACCATAACCTCAGTGTCAAGAATGAAAGACAGTTTTTCACTCCTGGAGGTAGAGGTAGTAGAGCTAAAAGAATTCATTCTCTCCCACCTAAGCAACAACAACATGGAACAACTTACTAATGACATATTGAATTTGAGACAAGAGATCAAATATCTGCAAAGTGACCGAGAAGAAATGTCAAAGGAGCTTCAACAAACTAAAGATGAAGTGAGGGAAATAAAATCAACCTTAGGAAAACAGCTAAAAGAAGTCCGAGCAGAAATGCAAGAGGAGCTCTCTGCCTTGAAGTCAACACTCCACACCAAGGATAAACTCATTAACAGTTTGAAAGAAAAACTCAATTCTGTTCCCACACGTAAAGAGACTTCTCCTGAACCAGAGATCCTCATGAATACTCCTAAAACTGAACAACTAGCCATGAAGAGAGTGTCTCACAGCTCGAATGATCCAGCTAATCAGATTGATATCTCCACCGCAGAGGACCCCAAAGAAACACAGGCTCTTATCCTGATCGACTCGAATGGGAAATATGTCAATGAGAAACTACTATTCCCAAATATGATGGCCCAGAAAATCTGGTGCCCAAACACAAAAAGTGCTTTTCAGATCCTGTCTGATAAAAACCTGAAGAAAAACTATAAACACATCATAATTCACACAGGGACAAATGATTTAAGGGCCATGAAGGGCCATGTGGCTCCTGTGATGAGAGAGCTGGCAATCAGAGCCACTCAACGTTTCCCAGAGGCAAGAATAACTCTGTCCGCATTACTACCCCGCACTGATGTCCCATTCCACGTGATACATGGAAACAATGTGGAACTCTCCAGAAGCTGTGCACTTATTCCTAATGTTCATCTCGTCCATCACAAAGATATACGGCCACATCATATGTATGACCATGTGCATCTCAACAAGCAAGGAGTGAAAGTCTTCGCCAGAGGGATGAAAAGCACAGCCCTTGGAAACGCACCGGGAAACAGCAGAAACTCCAACAACAAGAGAAGCCCTCATCCAACAAGAAGCCCTCATCCTCCAACAAGAAGCCCTCATCCTCCAACAAGAAGCCCTCATCCTCCAACAAGAAGCCCTCATCCTCCAACAGAGCCCAGAGCAGCCGCCGGACCGCCATCACAACACAAGAGCTACGCGGCGGCAGTTCAACGACCACAAAACCCTGCAGCTACAGAACTCAACCACATAAGACGTCTGCTGAACACCGTCTGCTCCAGACTCATGATATAAGTCACACACCTTTACATACATGTACATATACATGCACACACTTTACACACAAACCTATTCATGAAGTCTTTTAAAATCAGTTGTTGGAATATACAGGGTCTGCACTCTTCTACTTTCGGTAACAAGTCTGCAGACCAAGACTTACTCAGCAGTGTAACAGATATGGACATTTGTGTCTTTCATGAAACGTGGTGTCGCAGTAATGAGGCTTTACATTGTCCAATAGGATACAAAGAAATGATTGTTCCTTCATTGAAAAAATCTCAAATTAAATATGGCCGTGACTCAGGTGGAATACTTATTTGGCACAAAGACAATTTGAAGCACTTGATAAAAATTGTTAAAATTGAAAATGCATCTATTTGGCTTGAAGTGAAATCAGTCATATCACAGCATAATCTTTACCTCTGTGCAATCTATATTCCACCTCACGACTCTCCCTATTACAACGAGCAAAGCTTTCTACAGCTACAGACTGACATCTTGCACTTTCAGTCAAGAGGACATGTTCTCATATGTGGAGACTTAAATGCCAGGACCGGAAGAGAAATTGATTATGTAAATATTGTAGATAATAATCACATATCCAATGACACCACGTTTCATTCTTCATTAGTTATCACACCAAGAAACAGCTATGATAGTTTAGTCAACACCAATGGAAAACAAGTGTTAAAACTGTGTAAAGGTTTAGGGCTGTACATCATTAATGGCAGAACCAGAGGAGATAGTTTAGGTAGATTCACCTATTGCTCCAGATTAGGAGCCAGTGTAGTCGATTACTCAATTACAGACATAGACCCAAACTTTATTAATGCCTTTATAGTTAGACCTCAACTCCCGATTTCTGACCACTGCCAAACAGTCCTTTACCTGAATCAGTCAATTGACCGGGTCAGTACCGCTCCCCTCAAACATGAAAAACTGTTCCCTTTAAAACCCAAACTCAGATGGAACCAGTCTAATGCCGAGCAATTCAAAGAGAACATGAGCAGCTCTGTTATACTAAACATGCTGGACCACTTTATGTCCACAGATTTCACTCCAGATACTAATGGAATAAACGCAGCTACATCCAATCTTAATCATATATTTCAAACTTTAGCCACTATATCTAACACTAAACCTCCAAACAAACATAGAACAAACAAACAAAAAATCAAAAAGAATATGTGGTTTGATAATGAATGCACTTGTCTCAGAAAAGACCTTCGACAACTTTCTAACAAAAAGCATAAAGAACCGGCCAATCAGACGCTACGGCTCGCCTACTCCGACTGTCTGAAAAATTATAAAAAGCTCATCTGCAACAAAAGAGATCAATATTATGAAGCTAAAATTGACGAAATAGATGAATCAATAGACCAAAACAATTTCTGGAATCTCTTTAAAAAATGTGAAAGCCCCAAATCAAGGCCATTTCTCCAGTGCGGCACAATCTGGAGGTCTTACTTTAAAACCCTTTACCAACAACTTGAACCAGACCTCAACCAGCCCCAAACTAACACAAAGAGAAAACTAGAAGAGTTACAGAAAACGATCAAAAATTACCAAAACCCACTGGACATGATTATAACAACATCAGAAATAACAGAGCACATTAAAAAACTCAAATTAAAGAAGGCATGTGGACAAGACAACATCAGTAATGAAATGCTCAAACTCAGCAGTCCTTACATAATTCAAGCTCTGGCAAACTTATTCAACCTGATCTTATCCTCGGGGGACTTCCCTGAGACCTGGGCTGAAGGACTCATCACTCCAATATATAAAAAAGGAGATAAATTCGATCCCAGTAATTACCGTGGTATCTGTGTGGGCAGTAACCTAGCAAAGCTTTTCTGCACTATAATGAACAACCGCATAGTGACATTCCTTACAAGACGCAGCATCCTACATAAATCACAAATTGGCTTTTTACCGAAACAACGCACATCCGACCACATCTATTCTCTCCACACTCTAATTAACAAAAATCTAAAGGGCAAACAAAGAAAAATATTTACATGTTTTGTTGATTTAAAAAAAGCTTTCGACTCTGTTTGGCATGATGGGTTACTATACAAATTATTACAAATTGGCATTGGTGGAAAAACATTTGATGTTATACAGTCCATGTATAGAAACAGTCGATGTGCAGTCAAAATTGGTAATTGCAGGACTGCGTTCTTCCAGCAGGGTCGTGGAGTGAGGCAGGGATGCAGTCTGAGCCCAACCCTGTTCAACATCTACATCAACGAG
>CM049832.1:2503967-2506467 GCA_027422435.1 Schizopygopsis pylzovi | reverse complement strand
ATTACAAAATATATTATCAACACCAAAAACAAATTATATACACACACAAACACAATGTTGTATTAGAATAATTTATATCTAAAGATAAAATATAATCTAAAAAACATAAATAAACAATAATCATATATATAGTGTGTGTGTGTGTGTGTGTGTGTGTGTGTGCACTATTTGTACAAATGTATTTACAACTGTAAGTCCCCTTATGTCTGGAGCACAAATGCTGCAGGACATGCTGAAGTTTAACACTTACAGGTTTGTTTACTAATCTTTAGCATGAGCATTATTGATGCTTGACTTTAGAATCGTTTCTTAATCCACTGAACTCACATCTGCTCACCACACCATCGTCCTCCATCCTTCTCGGTACGAGTTGCCATGGCGACGGTCAGCACTGCCGCAGGGTTACAGGGTTGAGGATGCAGGGGCTAATCTCAGGACATCCTTCAGCGTGACCTGTCGTCTGCTCCCGTCCGTGGCCTTTGATCAGAGACGAGCCCGGCCTTGAGTGACACACACGGGAAGCACGAGACGACCCCTGACACTGATGAAGGGCTGAAGATCCAAAGCCGTCACTATAGCCTGCTGGCAGGTCGCTCAGACAGAGAGACCTTACAAAAAACTATATGTTCAGATGCAGTCTGTGAGAGAAACATGCTTGAAAACATCATTATTTAGTCATTTGCTCCAACACACAGGCGTGACTAGGGTCCCCCGGATCGGCCAGACTATGTTTAATCATTATAATTAATTTAAATTGACAAGAATTAGCCCGTAAGACACAATAAAGGAGGATTCGTTGCAGAGCGTCTGCTAAAATGAATATCTTGTATTGTAGACTCTAGCGATCACTAAATCGAAATGCATTTTAATGCCTCTTGTTTTGAGAGTGACTCCCTGATGCATGCAGTTTAGTCTACATATCACATCTAGACTGTTAGTAGTATGTAGGCTATAACAGGTTGTGTAGTTGTCTATAGCTCTGTATCGTGCTTGAAAAGTGTGGACTCTATTTGCACTTTAAATATTGAGGCTAGCCTACTTTGATTATGGCTGCAGTTATTGTTTGCACTTAATAAGACTAAGAAAGACCAGTGTTGTTTATAGTGTTTGTATTTCTGTTCAGTTTGTGAAAAGGAGTTCAGTTAGAAGTCAGACGTTCTAGAAGCTCATCATTGAATGAAGAGACATGAACTCATACAGGAGAGAAGCCAGTCAGTTGAGTTTGTGGCAGAACCTCATACACTGCTTGAATGCTCCTGTCTTTTATATTCATACTCATAAGGTAAAACTGAAATTACATTTATTACAAGAGGATTGGTTAAAACGAATCAAAAATGCACCTGCAGACTATTCTTCAAGTCATGTATTTGGTCATTTTAAATAATGTATAAAACTCTTGCCTCCTCTCGTTCTCGTGAACCTCAATCTCACGTCTCATCTCGTCTCTTGAGTTAAGTGTCGTGTTAATGATAATCAAACAACAAAAATCACTCCCTGCTCTTGACAGAACAGCATTCGTAGCTTTTTATAAGAATTGATATAGTGAAAACTGTGCCCTACCATCACATTTACATCTAACCGATAAATAAATTACAGCTAGAGCACAATTAATCTGGTCACTTGATTCTGCTCTCAAAATGCCCCAGATTTATGCATTTCAATTTACAAAGAATACAAAAAATAATTGTAATCAAAGGGAAATAAATGTATTTTGCATTCATTTAAAAGCATTTTTTTTTTCTCTTTTCATTTTCATTTTAATGTTCAAGTTAAACCAAATAAAAAAGTAGAAATGTTGCCTTGGCAGCTAGCTGAAATAAAATAGTTTGAAAAAAGTATAATAAAAAAAGTTTGAATTTTTTTTTATTTGTTAACATTTATTTTATTTCAAGTAACATAATTGTTATGGTTTTAGTTAACTTAAAGTTGATTTAATTTACATTTAGTATGCATTAGTGTGCATTTTTTTCCATATGCAAAATAATTTACATTGCAATAAATATATAAATTATATTATCAGTCCATGTATTCCCTGCATAAGAATCAAATTCATGACCTTACACTACTATTTGAGCTCCACTTCATGTTCAGAAATGCATTTAAAGCAGCTACTGATGTAACCGAGTGTGTCATCTATTCTGTGAATCGGTGACCTTTGTTTGACCTCATCAGTCTTCTTGAGTAAGATAGTGTTGTGTCATCAGAATCCCCCCCGCTCTTGTTTACACTCAGAAAACTGTAGACGCTCAGTCCATGTGTGGAATAAACACTCACTCTCTTCTCTCGTATTCAGAGCGTTTCATGAACCATGTTTGCTTATTTATCAGGAACGAGGCTGTAAAGTGAGTCAGTCATCGTCGCAAAAGAAACGCCTTCAGGATGAAGTGAACTATGTTGTTATATTGTAAATAGTAAATATTCCAGTCGACGTGTATCTGTGTTTTTCTGACCATGCAGTCACTTCCCAAAAATGATCGAGTTCAGATTACATAAGGTCGTT
>CM049832.1:2456467-2501467 GCA_027422435.1 Schizopygopsis pylzovi | reverse complement strand
GAGAGAGAGAGAGAGAGAGAGAGAGAGAGAGAGGAGAACGAGAGAGAGAGAGAGAGAGAGAGAGAGTCACTGACTGACTGACTGCTGATGTGGCTTTAGCACAATAACAATTCCAGGAAACTGAGGCCAGGCGTACAGTGCTGCTGCTGTTTACCTTCATTACCACGTGATTCACTACATGTTTGAAACAGCATACTACTGGACTACTCTCACCATTCCTGCAGTATGCACACTGTGCACAGTACAGCATTCATGCTGGATTTATTGAAGCAGCAATGGAAAACAAATCCATTTCATGTTAGCAATAATGTTTGCATCAGTGTTTTACGAAATAATATAAAACTAACTGATGTTACGCTATACATTTTGATATGAATAAACTTATTCAACTTACATTAATCTTACAGATTAGAATTTTCAACATTACTTTCAAAATGCATACAGTAATGAATCTCATTTAGATTCAGACAGCAACTTACATTTCAGTGAATGAGTGAAAATCACTTTTATGTTTATGACACTTTTAAGTGAACTGTCTCAGTCGGCAATCAATTAAATTGATTCGTTTACAAGAACGACGACAATCGAGCGATTCGTTTGTGAATTGAACAGCACATTGAGTTTGAACGATTCTGCAATTGATTCATTTAAAAGAACTGTATCAATCGAGCGATTCATTGGTAAATTTGCTGCAAGTTTGTTTGTTTTTCCCCCAAAAATGATTCGACAATCGATGAAACTGATTCATAAAACGTGCCAGTCAAGCGATTTGTTTGTGTGTTGAACACCGCATCGCACTGCAAGTTTATTCCCCGAATAAGTCAGGGATTGATTCAGTTGATTTATTTAAAAGAACCACGTCGATCAAGCAATTCGATGGTAAATTTGGAAAGCACATTGCACTGGATTCCCCCCCCAGAATTATTCAGTAATGGACTAAAATGATTTATTAAAACTGCACCAATCAAGTCAATCAACACTGTACTGTAGGTGTGTTAGTTCAATTGATTCATTAAAAAACAACAACGCGTCAGTCTTGCGATTCAGTTGTGAATTGATCACCAAGTACTGCTAAGATTTATGATTTTGCCTCAAATGTTGATGCTGCCATTTTGGTTCTTTTATATGGCAATAATTGCATGCAATTGCAAATTTTCCTTAAAAGTCATAATATTCAACTTGTTATTGAGCTTGACGTTTTTTACTGCTCAAAAACACAATTGCTGTACTGGCGACATCTTTAATGCATCTTCATTCAATTCACGCTCAACTCGTTTCAATTCATTACTTAAGTCAAGAGCTTTATAATGTTGGCTCCGTGCTATCTTTTCGAGTTAGGAGAAAACAAAATGCACAGATAAAACACAAGGAAATGTGTGCCTGAGTCATCTTTATTTTCCACTGCATGAGCTAAAAATGGAAAAAGAGAAACCGCGGGTTTGATGACAGCGTCGCCTCTGTTCTGAGTCATGTTCTGCCTGTCTGTCAGGAATATATTTATATGAATATGCTTGGACATATGATACAAGCAGCCAAAGCACTGCAAGTGACACCTGATGTGGAACGATAACAAGACAGAAGTCTTTACATTTCAAGATGGATATAACAAAAATATGAACACTTATTTAAGATTCAGTAATGTTACAAATGTTCATTTTCAACACACTGTACTGTGCTTATTTTGAATTAACCTACATTTAAGTGAGCGAGTGACAGTTTCATTTATATTTGACACTTTTATCCAAAATCAAGACAAGCCCAAAGTAAATTTCCTCAGTCTGTGTTTTGAATTCGATCCTGCAACGGATTCAATTGATTCATTTACAAGAAGACTAGCAATCAAGAGATTTGTTTGTGAATTGAACAACACATTAAACTGCAAGTATGCCCCCCCCCCCCCGAATGATTCGGCAATCGATTAAATTGATACATTTGAAAAAAATCATGTCAATCAAGCGATTCAATTGTAAATTTGGGACAGCAAACTGAACTGTAAGATTGTTTGTTTTTATTTTCAGAATGATTCGGCGATTGATTCATTTGATTTGTTTAAAAGAAGTTCGATCCACGGCGATCAAGCTTAAAACAACAGTAACAAATCTCAGCTCGTTTAGAATCAGACACCATAGCCTGCAATTCAGTGAGCAAGTGACAATTACCCTACATTTGAGACATTTACTCAAAGTGAAGAGAAGCGCAAAGAGGCTTGTCTCAGTCAATGATTCAAACCGACGACTCGGTTCAAATGATTCAAACCGACGACTCGGTTCAAATGATTCAAACCGACGACTCGGTTCAAATGATTCAAACCGACGACTCAGACCGATACAGCAATCAGTTCATTAGATTCATTTAAAATAACAGCAAAATCAAGCGGTTCTTTTGGGAGCTCGGCAGCACATTCCACTTAAATGTATTATTAGAATGATTCGGCAATCGATTTAAATGATTCTTATAAAAGAACCGCAATAAATCATTGAATTGGACGGCGCACCAATAAGCTCTTAACTCTTAATACATTATATGACACAATTAGGGAGAATTAAAGACACATAATGACACTAGCTTTGCCCTGTTGGCCTTTTTTTGCCCTTAGATCTGTTGCAATATCTCAATTTTAAAGCAGCATAGATGCAAAGGATGCTCCAAACGAGAGTATATTCACAAACGTATGTGCAATAATGCACTCAACAGTTGAGAAAAGTTGAACTTCTCTATTTCTCACATTGCCGTAAGAGCTATGTGCAGATATAATTAAAATTCAGTTTGTTTTCCATGAAATGAAATAGCAGCATACGGGTTTGGACCGACATGAGGGCGAGTAAATACTGACAGAATGCTGTTTTGAGTGAACTGTCTCTTTAAATACAAGCACGGATGTTATTTTCCTCAACTCAAAGGCTTCAAATGATTTTATATAAAGTGAGCTCCGTGTGACATGAACTAGTTTCAATAGCGCTTTCATTTTTTTCCTGTCAAAGCCAATCTCTGCTGTGGCTCTGGCCTAGATCGCTTCAAAGGCCTTTGAGTTATCTAGGACAGACCACATCCAACAACAGTCTCCTCACGGGGAAAAAACAAGGCTTTTCCAATGGGTTGAGTTGACCAGAAACATGCAGAACTATGATATTGTGAAATAAAAGCCAGAGATGTTCCTAGAAATGCAGAGCTGAAGGACCTGCAGCGACGAGATTAAACGAGGTCATTGTGGAAAAGAGAGAAGAAATGATTCCACATCGAAGTGACTTCTGTGCTTCACTGGAAACGTCTGATAAAAGCTTGGACACGTGATTCTCAATTCAAACATGCATTCATTCATGATATCTCTACATCATTCTAGCTCAACATTTGCCATAATGATGTGGTTATGTAGCTTTAGCATAAAGAAAATAGAGCCAGTGGCACGATGGAGGTATTAGACGTCTGAAACACTGAACAACTACACTATTAAAAATCATTTTCATTCATTAAAATAAAGCTTAAATAAAATGAGATGAAAAATGTCAACTTGAGAAAGTCTTGTCAACTAACTAAAATAAAATAAAGTGAAATAATACAACTTAAAACTAATAAAAGACAAAAAAACAACAGCACTAAATTAATAACATTAAAACTGAAATAAAAATAAATTGAAATAATACAAAATAAAACTAATAAAATTACAAAATTGCTAATTTATCTAAAACTTCAATTAAAATTATCTAAATATAGTAATTTTATATAACAAATAGAATACATAATTTTAATTTAAATCTAATTAAATATAAACAGAAAATAAAATTCACCTCAAAATATTTCAAAATGTTCATAGATAAATAGTAGCTAATTCAAAATATTAATAAATACTACACTACTAGTATTTTAAACTTAGTAAAACTGAACTAAAAGTTAAATAAAAAATGAATAAAAATATCAGAAGCACAACAAAATTATCAAAATTTAACGTAAATTTTAAATCAAATAAATAAGTATTAATTTTAATTAAAATATAATACATTTTTTCAATTAAAATATAATTAAATATAAACATTAAATATAAAAACAAAATTCAATTCAAAATATTAATAGAAAATATTATCTAATTCAAAATATTAATAGATATTACAATAATAACACTAAAATAAGTGATGAATAAAATATAAATGATTAATCTACTAATAATATATTCAAATATATGTTTATATAAAATATAATAAATATAAATATATAAATACAATTAATGACATTATTTAATGTAATTTACTGTATATTAACCAAATCAATAAATGAAATAAATAAAACCTAAGAAAGTTCCGGGGTCAGTTTAGGTGTGTCTGATGATAAAGAGTCTGCTGAATGACTCAATGTAAATAACACCGGACACAGTGAAAAGCTCATGTGAACAACCTGACAAGAAATAAACCACAAACTCCCAAACGCAGCCGTAACCTGTGTTACATCAGCCGCGGGCCCCAGGGACGGATGGAGGTGTAGTCTTCAGGAGACCCACCTGCTCCATAACAACCCATCACAGCCCATTCAACCCATCACAGCCCATTCAACCCCATCACAACACATCTATAGCTGCAAAGACCCCCAGACAAAGAGTCTCTCACACAGCCTCATATTTCCTTTCTTCTCTCCCGTCTCTCCCGAGGGCCTGTTAAGACATCGCCCAGGCCTGAAAGCAAGGTGGAGTCGCGGGTACGGATTGTTTGCAACAGTTGCAGGGACAAAAACCGAAGCCCGTGGGCTATTTTCACTGGATATTGTAAAGCTACACAGGTGGGATTATGAAGAAGAAAGGGCAAGATGCTGAATGGAAGAGACGCAGCTCGTTTAGGAGGGCACAGGCTCTGTTTTTCTCTCTCATCGTCATTTTGGTGGTAATACTATGTGTGTATTTTTACCTGCTTTTGTCCACGTCCTGGACTGACTTTGCATCGTTCCCCATACTGTAATTTCAACGCTTGTATCATTCAAACAGCTGCTTTGTGCTTGTCAATGCTGTGCAAATGCTAAACATATATACATTTTACACGGCTGTGTTATTTTAGATTGCACTGATTCTACATAAACAAACGTGAATCTTTATGATAAATCTATATTTGTATTGCATTGCAAAATGTTGATGATCTTAATTGCAAGATTGTAAATAAAGTTAAAATTGCACCCATTGAAAAAGTTTTTACCTCTGAAAGAAATTAATAATTTGGTAACATTTTACGAATATATATACGTAAATAATAATACAAAAATTGTAAAACAATGAATTTTCATATTAATAAATAAAAATAATATAATACAAAAATAACATTCTTTATTGTTACATTAACTTATGTTAACATTCAAGGTTTGGTATGAAAAAATAAATGCATTGCAGAATGTTATTGATATTAGCTGTATAGGAATGTAAATATTATTAAAAATACTGTTGTTTATACACTTAAAAAAAAAAAAAAAAAAAAAAAAAAAAAAATTATAAAATATATTATAATAAATACAATTGTGATTTTTATATAGTAAAAGTTAAGTAAAAATCAATAGTTTATTTGTTATTTCACAATGCATTAATGTTAACAGATACAAGGTCTGATTTAGAAACGGTTTTATTAAATAATAGAAGTAATGTTCATTATCCGTTCATGTTTAGTGCAGTTATCTAATGTTAACACATGCACTCTTATTGTAAACCGTTACCAATAACACTTGAGAAACAGGTCATGTAAACTCATTAAATTACATAAGTATCCTAATAAAAGTCTCAAGTGAGCAGCCATGGGGAGGTCACATGACCGGCGTGACACTAATCACTATCACTCATGTAATAAATCCATTAATGATTGCTAATAGTGCATTTCTGGAATAGCATATAACTATTGCTCTTGCATAGAAATGCCACATAAATATGTTTCAAACACAGTATCTAATCTAAATAAACATCACACATGTTTAAATCCCACACACACCCATTAGCGGTTAATCAAGGTGTTTTTCTTAAACCTTTCCATGTGATGCCCCAGACGTGCCTCGGCAGTGCTTGGGTTTTCATGCAGTCTGCCGCAGTGCCAAACAAACAGACCATAATAAACAGAAGGAGCCACAGGGACTTGGCCGCGAGGCCCGCATGAACCTGCTGCTGGGGCGGGACGATTGTTTTTAGTGTAACATAGCAACGGCGAGCACAGAGACATTTTACCCAGACGGCAGATCCCACACAACCACAAACAGTCTGAGCAGAGGATGCGGAGCACAAAACAGATGATGCAACCGAGTGATAGAAACGTCTGCGGGGAACAGGGAAAACCGCTCCAGCGTTTTCTACCTTATGTGTGACCCTGGAGCACAAAACCAGTCATAAGTAGCACGGGTATATTTGCAGCAATAGCCAAAAATACATTGTAGGGGTCAAAATTATAGATTCTTCTTTTATGCCAAAAATCATTAGGATATGAAGAGAGCTGGGTAGATTACTTACAAATTATAATCCGTAACTGATTCCAGACTACATGACAAAAAAAAATTTATCAGTAACGTAATCCGTAACATTACACATTTTAGGTAAAATAATCAGATTACTTTTGGATTACTTTTAGATTACTTTTGACAACTTGTTTATCACATGATTTAAATAGGATCATCTTGTACTATAATGATGTAAAAAGTACCAAGAGTAAGAAAATGTGTCCCATTCATTGTAATTTACAACATTTACATTTACATTTATGCATTTAGCAGATGCTTTTATCTAAAGCGACTTACAATACATTCAGGTTATACATTTGTATTGTCAGTACATGTGTTTCCTGGGAATCGAACCCACAACCTTTGCGCTGCTAACGCAATGCTCTAACCACTGAGCCACAGGAACAACATGAAGTGCATTAAACATTATATTACATCAAGGTTTCCCAAACTAGGGTTCGTAAAGGAACTGCAGGGGGCTTGTGAGTTTAATGAAAAGCTAACAATGAATTAAATCATTAAAAACATTTTTTTTTTTTATAAATCATTTTTAAAGGAAAGTCTCTCTTCACTCGGCGGCCATATTGGCAATGTCTCCGGGCAGCTCATACAAGACCAAGTCATATCTTAATGAATGGAGGAATCCTGCTTGTTGAACTCGCAATTAAATTACATACATCAAATCTGAAATGAATTTCCCCACGAATGTTGTTTCTTAAAAAGCGTATTTTCCAGGCTTATGACCGCGCGTGCGCATCGACTGGTGCAGTGATGCAATGACTTTTCCAATCCCATTCATAAATATAGAAGTGAACAGTCTTTGTATTTCTATAGACATTCCATGCGTCCCAATGCGCATACTATCCACTCTATCTGCCCTAAATATTATTGAAAATGACTACTTCATTTCTGGAATCTGATTACATGTAATCAGTTACTATCCAGCTCTGGATATTAAGTAAAGATCATGTTCCATGAAGATATTTTGTAAATGTCCAACCATAAATATATCAACACTTAGTAGTAATATTAAGATAGTAATAGTAAGATTAGTAATATGCATTGCTAAGAACTTTATTTGGACAACTTTAAAGATGATTTTCTCAATATTTAGCTTTTTTGCACCCTCAGATTCCAGATTTTTTTCAAAAATTGTTCCTTATGACTGGTTTCGTGGTCCAGGGTCACATTCGAGTCTAAAAGGTCCAAATGACTTGAACGACGCAGTTTTCTTTTCTGATTTGATGTATTTGATAGATTTAAACAGGAATGGGATACACAGAAAGACTGGCTTCTTTTTGAAATATTCAATATCCAGTTAACAGGGAATGTTCTCACAGCTTTCAGTAATGTTATTAAATGTTAGGATCAAACGTTCTTAAAGTGATGATTATGTAATGTTCTTATAACTTTATAAATATTAGATATGTGCTGTCATTTGAGAGAAACGTTCTGAGATCAACATTCTCAAAACCTCCTTACGATGTTATTTGGAAATTATGAACATTCTAAAAACGTTTTTATAACCTTTAAATAACATTCTAATCATGACAAGAAAACTGTTCGTTTTAACATTTTACAAAATTAAAGAATAATGTTATATTTTGGGATAAATAAAGTTAATAGAATATTGAAAGAAACGTTTTTTTGCAACCTTTATATAACATTCTCCTCATAACAAGAAAACTGGACATTTGAATGATTTAGAAACATTTCAAAACAATGTTTTATTACCTGAATGTGATACCTGGGATAGTCCAACACATTCTAAATGACAATTTTAACAGTTTTATTTTTTGGCAAGTTGGCAGCCAATTCATATGAATTCGTACAATCTCACTCGCACGTTCTCGTACGATCTGCGTATTTATGCATTTATCAGATGCCTTTATCTAAAGCGACTTACAATAAAGGACCTAGTTAGTGACAAAAACACATTCAAACAGTGTTTGGCTAACAATCCCTTTAAGTTATGAAAACATAATTTCTGAATGTTCTCTAAACATTCAAAATGTCGTTTTTTTAGATGTTATAAAATGTTTCTATGTTAAGTGAACGTTGAGAACGCATTCCACTTTATAACTTTGCAAACATTGTGGGGATGTTACATTGCATGTTCTGAAACTAGTAACATTTAAAAAATGTTTCGGGGGGGGACATCCATAAACAATATAACACTTATGTGAATGTTTTGAGAACATTTTAAAGAGTTTGAGAGAACATACGTTTGAGGTTTAGTGGTGAAACTTCATGCGATTATCTAAACATTTCTGCACATTGAATGAATTCATACAAAATCTGCACGGTGTAAAATAGATTTGTTTTCTCATGAGATCGAGCTGAATAGTCTTTAGATCACATCTGTGTTCTCATTTTAAAGAGCATTTTTTGGACAGGCATGGACTAAATATTTGGTGTAGATTTTACTTTGAATATTTTAATTCAGAAACTGCTTGTACATTTCACAAATTTGTACAGTATTTACTTGTGAAACATACTCTAATAATCAGTTTTATATACAACTTTGACAAATCTTTTTGAAATTTTCGAAATTTCATGACTTTATAGCATTCAATCTTTCAAAGATCATTTTCCACCAACCTATAAGCAACTGTGTCCAGCAATAGTTTCCAACTCTTCATCCTCGATCAACCCATCTTAGCGTCAGACGGTGAGTGAAAGGTGTGTTGTCTGAGGCTGAAACTACAAAACGTATCATGAATCAACATGTGCATATTCTAAAGGAATAACTCCACCAAAAATGACATTTCAGATATCATCTACTCCCCTCATCTCCATCCAAACCTGCATGACACGACGTTCTGTGCAAAACCGGTGTAGAGACATGTTTTACTCAGAAACTGATTTCAATGTCACAGTTAATTACAACATTGAATTAAATGTGACATTTTGAAGACTGAAATTGTATAGTTTTTGTTTTTATCTTTGAAAGCTCATTTTTGCAGTCTGGAGAAATGCTGAAGAATATCTTAAACTCTTTTTAGTATAACACAAGTGAAAGGAAAGCTATGTTAATTTTTGTATTAAAACATCCCATTTTAAGTAACGGATGATGGTAGAAGACTGCTCTTGTATAAGAAACCCAATGAAGTGTCTGTAGCTCGGAGACAGAAGACCTTTTGTATGACTGGTCTTTTTACAGTAAGTGAACATGGAAAGTCTGTAACAAACAGCCCACATGACACCAATACAGTCTGTCATTTCCAGAGTATTTGACTCCGTTTCCAGGCCAGGCGTCTCAAATGGCTTCCATGTGTGCGAGTTGAGGGGAGAGGCAGATCTCGGCGGGTTTGCTTTGTCTGAGAGCTCTTGGCAGCGTCGTGAGGATTCCTGAAAGCCAGAGTAACATGGCGTCACCCCAAACTGCTCCCTGACTCAGAAGCACAAGGGCGCCGTGGACGAACTTCCTCTTGGAAGTACGAGCATCAGATATAGTGTTTCTCCAGCCAGGAAATGAGTCACGCTTTATTCCCCCATCGGTCTGCAGATGTTGTTCTCCAGCGGCTCGAGACAGAGGACTGAAACACTGCTGCGACTTTAATCTGTCGACTCAAGGTTCAAGGTTCTTTATTATTTGTCACATGCACAATCATACAGGGTATAATCAGTAGTGAAATGTAAGTCAGGACAGGTCCGCTCAATGGAAAGTGCAAAAAAAATATATAAAAAAATAAATAAATAAAAATAAATGAAACATAACACAAGAGAATATATATATAAATATAGATGAGAATGAAAAGGGAACAAATAATGAAATAAAATGAGTAAGATGTGCAATGAGATAAAATGTGCAATACAGTATACTGTGGATTAATAAATATGAATATAAACACGGATGTGCAAGAGAATGTGCAAATAGGTTGTACCGGGTGTGTACACATAGCAGCAGTGTGGATGATGGAGAATAATGGATATGTGTGAAACCTGTGAGACTCTATTATATAATAAAGGTGAGGCCGTGCTTCAAACGCAGGCGCCATCCTGCTCTCTTTAAACCTGTGAGATTTCAACCCTTCCCCGTGGCGGTCCAAAGCGGACTGCTTCACTGACTCAGTGTCGAGTAAACGGTGATGTCATGAAGCAGTGATGAGCATCCTGAGCTCTCCAGCCGGGATTCAGCTGGCGACTGAGATGGAAATAATTACCGTTCATGATTTAACAAGATCTGGACGCCTCGGTTTTCAGCAACGCTGCATGCACATGTATATGATTCATAAACACAGTCATGCATGCTCATCCATCATTTTATGTCTGGCCCAAATATAATTATGAACATCCACACACTTAAATATACAGTATATTAGTTTACCTAAATCTATATTGCAAGGGAAAAATATATATTTATATTACAAGAGGCAAACACATTTTTGTCAAGGACATTTTTTTTGCCTTTTTTAAGATTTACACAATTTAATTAATAGTAAAACTCCATCAAATTGAATTGAATAATCTCAATACGTATTATAACTGAACAATCCTTAATCAGTTATTCAATTAATAGATGAATTAAAAGGATTATTCGATTTAATTTCTTAAAATAGTACTATTAAATAAATTGCATAAATCTTTAAAAAGGTTCAATTTTTTGAGTGATATACATATATTTGTATGGGATTGCTTTCGTATGTGTTAAATGTACATCTGGGAGTTATCCATCATAACGGTCTCGACTGACATGAACACTATGGATCTCTTTAAATGTTTGTGTTTGATTGCATTAACTCTTGTAACTGTGTCATGCCCTCTGAAAGATATCACATTTTGTTTTTATGTGCTATTTAACTCCTTAACTGTCGCTGTCCCGTATACGGGACGCCTAAATTTACTTCAATATATGACCATTAAATCTTAATCTAATCATGACAAACTATATATCGTTGGAAAGGTCCAAGACTCCTAAATAGATATTGTACCACTGTTTGTTGTAAAAAATTATGTAGGAGCAGTAATAGATTAATTTATGACAAGAGCGCACCTCAAAACATATACACCATAACAGGAGCTCTGATCTTTGACACAAAAATTCTATTCGTTTCCTTTTTTTCCTAAGATATTTTTTAGTAATCATCATATATTATATATCATTTGAAAGCTTATAAATCTCAACATTCATCCTGTGAAAACCGTTTTGAAATCGGACATTGCGTTACCATAGAAATGGTACTTTAAAATCTTTTAGCGGGCTCCTCCCCTTTAGTGGGAGGTGTCATATTCCAAATGTATTACGGTCTTATAGAATCACAACTTTTTATAATCTTGACAAAATACATATCATTGGAAAGGTCAGAGTCTCAAGATTCCATATTTGGTGGTCATTTTGTGATAAGAGTAATAGTGGGAGAGAAATTGATACATTTGTGACAGAAAAGTGCATAAAAAAAATTAAATTGGGTTTGAATGGCACCCGGTGGCTGTTTGTGGTATAACGCCTAAACAAAATTGCATAGTAACCTCAATTTTTTATATATCAACTTCAAATTTGAAACACAACTTATTTAGACATATGGCTTTAATTTTATGCCAAATTTGGATTAAAACACATTTTGTAAAATATTTTATATAATATACAATAATAATTGTACATTACATTTTATTTACAGTAAATTTAAACTTGTATAACTTTTTTTTACTTTCATTTTTTGAAATGATTTCACTTCTGCAATAATCTGCTGATTGTCTGCTTTAACAAGAGACCAACCTTAGGTCTGTATTCAAAAGCATTCATGAATTATAACAATTTAACTTTAAATAGTGCACTTTCAAGTTTTTCAAAAAGGGGGGGTGACAGTTAAGGGGTTAAGGGTGTTTTTTCTCTTAAACTGGTTATTAAACACTGATTATGTCAGAGAGATAACTCAAGTAATGTGGGCATCTAGTGTACTTGCTTCTAAGTGCCTCGGAGTATCTTTTTAAAGACTGGATGCACATTTATCTTGTTATAATCCATTACATCAACTTCCAGGCGGACTGGTGCGTCTCTCGATTACTGGAAGCTGCACAGCGTCAACCAATTAGACTGGAGCCACAATCAGTCAGATCTTAACATGTTGTGCTATAGTAGGGACTGAAACTAACTGCGTCCCAACATTAACAGGTTATTCTGTCGGTTAGCTCAGTTCCTGTCTGGTAACACCAAACACTGTAAGATCAGTGGCACTAGATACATGAAGCAGCTGGATTTACCAGTGGAATATATTAAATGCACCTCATGAACCTCCATTTCTTGCCATGCATTCGCTAATTTTACTGCATGTGTGTTTGCCCGTGAACTGCATTATCGATCAAGTGTGCTTAACACATTTACCAACTTAAACCAGCAATCGGCAGAGCCATAGCAACAGCACACCATCCTCACATGAAAGAGATCCCAAAAAGAGAAGGAAACCGGCTACCAAGGGAACAGCGGCTATTCTGAGCCTGCAGTGTGACAGGTTCACATTGACACGGTTTCCTAAATGAAGTTCGTCTCGCTCACTATTCTTCTTCTCTCCAGTGTCATTGTTCAGACAGGAAACGCCACAGAGACGTATTAGTTGACACACTATTTTAAGTAGGTTAAGGGCACCCCCCCCCCACACACACACACACTGACTAATCCATCTCTTTTCTTCAAGCCCACATCATCATCATCGTCTATTAATACGATTACCATAAAACAAGACCGCTAATTTCAGTCGTCCTCTAGAAGTGCAATCACTGCAGATGCTGTAATCGCTGTCAATCTGGAAGAGGCTGCTTGATTTAAACGTTAGAGGAGGATCAGTGTTGATACTGTTTACTAAAATCAAAACTATTCAAAATTAACTGACGTAAAAGAAAATATTAAAAATACTCATTTTATTTCAGCTAGTTGCCAAGAATACCTTTTTAATTTTCACTTAAAGTTGAACTAAAATTACCAAAAAAAAATTAAAAATAAACAAAAAATATATAGAAACAACAAAACACAACAAAAAAGTTATGGGTCAGTAAGTTTATATATATTTATATAAATCCTTTTATTTTTTTTAGTAAGGATGCATAAATTAATTAACTAAATGGCAAAAATACAAATGAATAAAGACTAAAATAGACATATTTAAAAACAACAACAAAACACCCAAAAATATTTGGATATTATATTTTTTTTAAAGGAATTAGTGATTGAAAGTAAGGATACATTAAATTAATTAATTAACAAAATAATTGAAATACAAATTTGACTAAAACTAAAATACAGTTTAAAAACTACAAGTTTTTCGTCTAATTTAAAAATGAATTTTATGAAGTTGTAATTGTAGATTACTGGAATATGTTTTACAAGAAAATACAATTTCAGACTTTCTACTTCAAAATCTACTTTGTTTAATTTGCTTGTAATTATTCGTGAAAATTGTTTCTACACAATTTCTGTTCAGTGTATTTTAATTAACGATTAAACTGTGTTATAGTTATAACTATTCAAAAGTTTTCATATTTAGTTAAGGTTAACAACACCGTCATGTGGAGCGGTTCGTGACTGATTCACTGAACTTCAGGTCATTCTTATTCACAGAAGAAGGGCGAGTAAATGATGACAGAATGTGTATTTGATGTGACCTGTCCCTTTAAGTACAGCAGTCCAGTACTAGGAGTTTTGTTAAGGAACTAAACCAGTAAAGGAATCTAAACCGGAATCATTCAAATCACCTGATTGTCATCGATGGCGGGAACGAGTGACATCATCGTCTCAGATCTCTCTCTCTCTCTTTGTGTTCAATCACAGCTGTGCTTTAACACTCGGGCACAGGGCGTGCGCAGCTGAAATGTGCCCCGCAGCCGTGTAATAAAACACCATCACATCCCTTCCCTGCTCAGTCCTGTCAGTGCTGATCTCTGTCCTCTCCTCCCTCTGGAGCCGTGCCATATACGCCACATTCTTCCCCCATTCTGAAGAAAGAGAGAGAAGAAACCGGGAGTCAAAACAGAGGTGTGATTCACAGGCCTGATCCAGGCCATCATCATCATCATCTGCTGGAGCGGAGCAGCTGCTTCCTGGAATTAGAGCTGCGGGGTGTGTGTGTGTGTGTGTGTGTGTGTGTGGTGTGTGCGAGCATGTGCGAGTGTGTGTGTGTGTGTGTGTGTAGAGTGTGTGTGAGAGTGCTGTAGTGTGTGAGAGTGTGTGTGTGTGATGTGTGTGTGTGCGTGTGTGTGTGTGTGTGAGAGAGTGTGTGTGTGTGTGAGTGTGTGTGTGTGTGTGTGTGTGTGTGTGTGTGTGGTGTGTGTGTGTGCAACCGTTCTTTGTGACTCACTCGAAAAACAGGCTGACAAACGCATGTGTGAAGTGTATGAATGACTGAAGCGCTTAGCTGGAGGAAACAGGATTTGACTTTTCCTTTTTTCTATAGAGCATAACAAAGGAAAATCCTATTCATTTTCTTAATGGTTTTAACATGTTTGTGTGTGTGTGTGTGTGTGTGTGTGTGTAGTGATACTGTATGTGAAAATATTGTTACCATGGATACAAAGAATGGTAAAAGAGCTCAACAGTTGCTGCCGCTCCCATAAAGCACTGCATTTTACTCTGCCATTAAATGTTTGGGGTCAGTAAGAGTTTTAATACTTTAAGAAATGAATACTTTTATTCATAAAGCATGGATTCAATTCAGTACTACTTCCATGCTGAATAAAAGTGCAATTCTTTATTAAAAATCCTACAGACCCCATTTTGTGTTTTTTTTAAAGTGTCTGTTTTAGACTTTATTAATTTTGTTTATTCATTCAGTTTTAATTTAGTTACTTTAGTTATGAATTAATTTAATGCATACTACTTAATGCATGACAGCAAACTGAAATAAGTTTAAGCTGAAGTACTAAAATTACTTAAATCAAACTAAATCTAAAACTGAATTAAAAATGTATTCAAACTATTTAGAAATAATAAAAAAACAAAAAAATGACAATCACATAAAATGACTAAAATGAAACCAAAATGAAAATATAAAAAATGCAAGTTTAATAACAGTATATAAATACTAAAAATACACTTATAAATGCTAATAATACTTGAGTAGTTTAGCATGTGTTCAGTTTGCATCTGTGGAAGAATAGAGAAGATTGACAGCATGATAGAAATCATGAAAACAATTCATTTCAATATTTGTAGAAATGCAATCACTTGTGAATAAAATGCATAGCTTCAGAAGAAGGAAGCACAGGTGAATTATTGCATCATGCTGGAGGTTTAATGAGTATTTGTAACTTATTAACCATATTTTGGGGACAAATTTGTAACTAGAAGTGAGCTAAACCAGACAATACCCCCCCCCCAAAAAAAAATAACCGGGACAGCCTTTTATTGTAAAAAGCATAAAGTAAATAAAGCCTTTTTGAAATAGTAAAAATGCAGAACGTTTTCTGTTAGGGTTGGGTTACAGTATTTATAACAATAGAAGTCTATGCAAAGTCCCGAGTTAGATGTGTGTGTGTTTGAGAGGTCAGGTGACCTACCAGCCCGTCTGGATTTGATTGTGTGCGGCTAGCAGCTTCAGTTCGGTCATCTTCACACAAGTATCAGTGCAGCCGGGTCGATCTCAGCCGTAAGCCACACAAAGGCCGGTCAGCGGAGGCCTTGACCCGGGGGGGGAAACACAGGGGACATTTCAGTGAAATGCTGGAAATCCTGCAGTGATTGTGTGGCTCGGAAAGCTTTCAGCTCAGGAATGTGACCTACATTCTCTGTCCGCTGTCTCGCTCCCTCTCATTGTGTGTGAGCGCGGTAAACACAGGCATGCTTACCGCAGTAACACGCTTGGTCTTACAGTTGTTGTTTTGCACATCTGCAACATTATTGTCTTTGCATCGCAGCCAAGCAAAATGAAACACAAATATAACTACTGTTTCCCAAAAAGTGACAGGAACGAACCATAACTATGTGATTACAGTTATTTACATTATTATATACATTATTTAGAAATGTATTAAACAAGTAGACATATTTAGAAACTTGTCACATTCCATGCTTTCTTTTCTTTCAATTGTGTTTCGTCATATACGGGGTCAGTATGATTTTTGAAAGATGTTTTGAAAGAAGTGCTTTGATAAAAAAGTAAAAAATGGGACATTTTTACAATATAAAATAATGTGATGCACAGCTGTATTTCCAGCATCATTACTCCAGTGTCACATGATCTTCAGAAATCATAATAATATGCAGATTTACTGCTCAAGAAACATTTCTGATTATTATCAATGTTGAAAACAGTCGTGCTGCTGAATATTTACGTGGAAACCTTGATTGATTTTATTTTTCAGGATTCTTTGATGAATAGAAAGTTCAAAAGAACCCAATTTGTATGAAATAGAAATCTTTTGTAATATTATAAATGTCTTTACTGTCACTTTTGATCAATTGAATGTGTCCTGGATAATATCATTTGTATTCAGCAAGGATATATACATATAACACAGACACAGGCTGTCCTAACATTTACATTTATGCATTTAGCAGACGCTTTTATCCAAAGCGACTTACAGTGCATTCAGGCTATACATTTTTTTTGTATTGTGAGTATGTGTGTTCCCTGGGAATCGAACCCACAACCTTTGCGCTGCTAACACAATGCTCTACCACTGAGCCACAGGAACCACTGTGGCTCAGTCATCATCCTAAACACGATGCTGTAGATCTGCTCTCTCCCTGTATTCAGGTCATTAAGAGGCGAGCTGGCGGTGAAGCGGAGGGGAGGTAGGAAAGGGTTAAGCCGTGTTTGTTCGGTCAGGATGGAGATGAAATGGAGTCTGGAGTGCTGACTCACTGCATCTCTCTCTCTCTCTCTCTCGGATCATGTGGACGGGGCGTGCGAGCATGTGGCAGCCTGCCTGCTTTTACGGGAAGAACTCAAGTGCAAAAGTACTTTGGAGTGCAGTGAATCCTGAAAGCACACAGACACGCAAGAGACCAAAACAGATCCACCAACAACAGGCCTACACGTGCTGGACGGCTGAAAGTCATTCAGTAGTTTTCTGCCAGGACAAACAGACACATTTTTGTCTTTATAGAAAATAAATAAAGTGTGAGTGAAGAAAATCTAAGCGATGTCGCCAGGGTGTTGCTATCTGGTTTCTAAGATGGTGCATACAAGTATATAAAGACATAAAGTAGGTCAGGTTTTCCTTTATGTTTGCTCTCTGTATCACTCAGAAGAGAAGCAGCACAGCTCTCCTAACATTCAGCACAATAACAGCGTTTCTGGCCATTAGGCTTTGATATTACTGATGTTCAAACACCGAGATCTTCCCAGCGTTCCTCTCATCTTAATCATATTATCCTTCCGTCTATGGTTCGTCCTCCATTAGCATCTTCCACAGAGTCTTTCTGCAAACAACACACCAGTGTCTCTTTCTGTCTCCCGTTTACCCAGACGTGAGATCCGTCAAAACCACACGGGTCCGGCGTAAACCAGCCTGCAGTCATTAAACACACAAACGACAGTTCAAAATACATGTGTTAACAGAAAAATGAATGCAAGCGCTTCTACATTTATGATTATAAATCCTACAGAATATGACCCAGTTTACGTCCATAGTAAATTCCTCACTGTAATCTTTGATGTGTGCTTTTTAAAGGGATTAGTCTAAAATAACTGTTGCACAAATGCTCTGGACAGACTCGTATTAACCTGGAATATTATTTTAATGTGTCATTTAATCATTGAATTTGGAAAAACGAGTGAGTGAAGTGAGTTGTGCCTCAAGCTCTTTCAGAAGAATAATTCATTTCTCCGGTTTAAGCCCCATTGGTCATGACACACAGTTTTAGTTTCATTGTATTTGTAGGTACATAAGGTCTCATTAACATAAACCCATTCTGGACTGGTTCAGACGTGTAACAATAGCAGCAAACCACTGGATTCATCGAGTAACTCTTTCCTTCATGTGACCGCAGGCGTCCCACTCAACATGATGGCGTGTTCATTCCTGTCATGTTTGAGCTTCTCGATGTCTCATGTGCAACACCTTCATGATGATGTAAGTGCCAATATCATACATTCATATAATTCACAAACTCATTGATTGTGGAGTATGCAGGGTGCCAATTAGAGAGCCTGAGCGCATTGCGGTCAAGAAATCTCTGACAGGATTGTTCCCACAGCGTATGTGTTCAAGCTCATCTAAGCAGAGAGGACTCTGGCCTGTAAGGCCGGTATGTCCAGGTTATAAAACCTAGCAAATGTGGACGGAGTGGCCCAGCCAGCCGCCGTACAAATCTCTGTAATGGATACACCGCTAGACCACGCCCATGACGAGGCGATGCCTCTAGTCGAATGGGCTCGTACTCCAATGGGGCATTGCAGGCCCAAAGAAGAGTATGCCAGCATGACAGCATCCACTATCCACTTAGAGAGTCTCTGCTTCGTGACCGGATGTCCTTTGGTGCGGTTACCGAAGCTAACAAAGAGCTGTTCCGTATGCCTAAAAGGGGCGGAACGCTCAAAGTAGATTCTCAGAGCTCTGACAGGGCATAACAAAGATAACTCCCGGTCCTCCTCAGACGGAGGAAGCGCGGAGAGCGTGATGACCTGAGCTCTGAACGGGGTTGAAAGTACCTTAGGTACATAACCATGCCTTGGTTTCAGGACGACCTTGGAGTCGTTAGGCCCGAATTCCAGGCAGGCAGGGCTAGTAGAGAGCGCCTGCAGGTCTCCAACTCGCTTAACCGACGCTAGTGCTAGTAGCAGAGCAGTTTTCAGCGAAAGTGACCGGAGGTCCGTAGACTGTAGCGGCTCAAAAGGAGGGCCTTTCAAGGCCCTCAGTACAGTGGGCAGATCCCATGTAGGGACAGTAAGGGGCCGAGGTGGATTCAACCTCCTGGCTCCCTTCAGAAAACGGACAACTGAGTTGTCTCTGCCTACCGACTGGCCCGCTATAGGGGCATGAAAGGCCGCTATAGCTGCTACGAACACCTTGAGTGTAGAGTGAGAACGTCCTTTATCTAGCAGTTCCTGCAGAAAGGACAGAACCACCGCTAACTCAGAGGTAGAGGGGTTTTCACCACGGTTGAGGCACCAAGTGGAGAAAACAGACCACTTAAGGGCATAGAGGCGTCTCGTAGACGGGGCTCTAGCCTCAGAAATGGTGTTTAACACTCACTCTGGGAAGCCAGTAGGCTCCCATTGAGCGGCCAAATGTAGAGAGCCCACAGCTCGGGTCGAGGGTGCCATATTGTTCCGTTCGCCTGAGAGAGGAGATCCCGTCTCAGGGGCACGGGCCAGGGGGCTGCTGTCAGTAGCTGAGTCAGCTCTGGATAAACCTGGTGATTTATATAGGACACCACGGACATGTTGTCTGAGCGAATCAGCACATGGCGTTCCTATTAGGTCCGGCAGGAAAAACTGGCAGGCTCGACAAACTGCTAGCATTTCCAAGCAGTTGATGTGGAAGCCGCTGGCCGAATGGCCGAATGGCCATGGCCGAAGGTCGGTTTGCCTTCGCACAGCGCCCCCCAACCTGTGTTGGAGGCGTCTGTCGTGACAACTTTCCTGGTGTGGACCAACCCCATGGCCACGCCCTTCTCCATCCACCGTGGGTTCTTCCAGGGGGTCAGGGCTGTTACACAGGCCTGATTCACCCTGATATGCAAGCGTCCGTGACGCCATGCGTTGTGTGGAACCCGTGGTTTCAACCAGCGTTGAAGGGGGTGCATGCGGAGCAGGCCCAGCTGTAACACTGGCGATGCTGCGGCCATAAGGCCCAGCATTCTCTGAAACACTTTGAGTGGGCGAGCGGTGTCGCTCTTGAAGGTGGCCGCGAGTTTCTGAATGGCCAGAGCGCGTTCTGGCGCTATCACCGCTCTCATGTGAGCTGAGTCCAGATTTCTCATTAATTGTGTTTGAATTAACGCAATGCATTCCCCAGAAGCTCCACCCAGCCCGGCCCCCCCCTCTTAATTGTGGCTTCAAGCCGGGTGCGAAAAACAATTGACCCTGGCCCGGGTACGAACGCGCAAGAAACGAAGCAAATGGCCAAATTTGGCAAGAACAACGAATGGCCCGCAATAAAAAAAAAGACCCGACTTTTTTCGGGGAAGGTTTCCCCGCGCAAAACGATTAAAAACTTCCCCCCGACTTTTTTTCCCTTTTTTTTTTTTTTCTTCTGCTGTTTTCTCTCACATCAAAATCCAGCCACATATTTATTTAGAGCAGTTTTGGCTTGTAAACGCTGCTTGAGCTGTGCAGATTTCCTTCAGACCAGACCACTTTATCACTGGAAGCAGTGTTATTATGGACTTTAGCCGGAAGCAACAGCTTGATGTTAAAATGCCCTAAAGGATGAATTTGTTTCTTACAAATACACAGCACTGAGCTTTTGTCTTCTCCAGATGTTAACTGATGGACTGGAGTGGTGTGGAGTATTGTGATGTTTTTATCAACTGTTTGGACTCTGACGGCACCCATTCACTGCAGAGCATCCATTGACTCTCATTCTGACGGCACCCATTCACTGCAGAGCATCCATTGACTCTCATTCTGACGGCACCCATTCACTGCAGAGCATCCATTGACTCTCATTCTGACGGCACCCATTCACTGCAGAGCATCCATTGACTCTCATTCTGACGGCACCCATTCACTGCAGAGCATCCATTGCTGAGCAACAGACGCAGATGAAGAAAACAGATGAAGAAACAAACTCCTCTATATCTTGGATAGCCTGAGGGTGCATGAGTACATTTGTATTTTTGGTGAACTATTCTTTTAAGGTCTCAACCGAGAAAAGTAATTTTTATCAGTCGCACTTTTCTATGATGGGATACCTGTTTCTACACAGTTAAGCAGATAAAGCTTGATCCTCAATAACAGGTCTTCTTCCATCGCATGAGAGCTACGGTTCACATATCAGCCTGTAATCTCATTTGCTAATGAAACGGCATCTGGAAAACACAGCAAAGACATCAATTATCAGGGTTAGTGGTGGAAACTCCCCGAGCTCAAAACTGTGTCTGTGTTATCATGCATGCATATCATTTCAACACTTGATTGCCACAGTTACTCTGTGGAAAAAAAGATTGGCCTGAAGTGCTAAAAGCTGATGCAATGAGAAACAACGTGTAACCCCAGTGACATTTGAATAACGCCAATACAAATACAATGAAAGTGTAAGTTGTACTGATGCAGATGGTTGGTGATATATAGCGTGCACAGCTTCTTCTACTCATGATAATATCCACACAGATATCATTTTACTAAGATTTCACATGCTTCTCATTGAATTTAGATTCAAAATTGCTCTATAATATTAGTTTTGAGTGTTAGAAGATAACACTTTAGTAAAGTGAGAGGCAATATTTATCAATACTGACTTTGACGCCTCAAAAAAGTCAGAGTTTGACATTTAGGAAATTTCTAAGACCAGATTCTTAAATCAGATAAAGGCCAAGAATTGACAGAAAATGATCAAGCGGTTGGAGCTGGGGATGATGTGGTTGAGATGAAGGTAATAGTTCATATTCAAGTAAAAACTCCCCATGAGGATTTTCTGAAGAGCTTCCGCTGTTCACCGTGCTGATGAGATTTGAAAGGTCACGGACATTAATAACAAACCTCAGCAGATAAGAGGCATGAGGAAAGCGTTACTGGTTATTCATACGCATTAGGTAAACATTTACGCTGGTCTTCAGTAATAAAGCACCTCAAGAAACTATAGTAGGAGATACTGTATGTCAGCCAGGCGATTAAGATGTGTCTGTTCTCATACTAAAAATGTATCAAAGTAACAATAAAACTTAATTTAATCATGTAATTAAGCCATAAAAGTGGTCAAATGAGTGCATAACATTTTGATTTTAGTCAAATTACATTGTAATTATGTAAATGAGAAAGAATACTAAGGTTACATTTAACATAAATCCAATGGAATGTTAAACTGAACATAGGGAATACACTGTTTAGACAATTCTCTATTAATGTTTTAACGCCAACCAAAAACTGGGTTCATTCCTCATTTGATTCCGAGCTCTGCAACACCTTGATACATTAGTCTTATAATCATCAGATAATCAAACCTTGGCCGGAGAAGGACTGTCTACTGCCAGTAAGTTATTTTATGGAAAAGTTTGGAAATGTATGATTGCATCATTGCTACCATGGTCCTCATTAAAGGGCCGCAGAATTTTTGATTTTGTACTAAAAAAAAAAAAAAGCCATTACTGTTTCCCTCCAAAACCCCATATTTATTTAGATCGGTTTGGCTTGAAAGGCTTTTGTTAGTCAGTTCTTCAGCAGACCACTTTCTGGAAAGTTATAAGATTGGACTTTTCCGAACCAACTTTAGTTCAAGCGCGCTAAAGAGATTTGTTTCTACAAACAAGACTGAGATTTGCTTCTCAGATACTGAAAGAGGAAGTGGTGAGATTGGATACTTTACACTGTTTGGACTCTGACGGCCTTCATAGGCACCATGATTCTCTAGGCACCCATTCATGCAGGTCCTTGACCTTCATTTTGAACACCCATTACGCGACTCCATTACCTCATCTTGTGGTACCCAAACTGTATCCATGACTTTTCGACGGTACCATACCAGAGCATTCTTGACAATTCAGGCCCCATCACTCAAGCACATTGATATGTGAAAGACCCATTCACTGCAGAGCATCCATTGACTCTCATTCTGACGGCACCCATTCACTGCAGAGCATCCATTGCTGAGCAACAGACGCAGATGAAGAAAACAGATGAAGAAACAAACTCCTCTATATCTTGGATGGCCTGAGAGTGCATGAGTACATTTGTATTTTTGGTGAACTATTCTTTTAAGGTCTCAACCGAGAAAAGTAATTTTTATCAGTCGCACTTTTCTATGATGGGATACCTGTTTCTACACAGTTAAGCAGATAAAGCTTGATCCTCAATAACAGGTCTTCTTCCATCGCATGAGAGCTACGGTTCACATATCAGCCTGTAATCTCATTTGCTAATGAAACGGCATCTGGAAAACACAGCAAAGACATCAATTATCAGGGTTAGTGGTGGAAACTCCCCGAGCTCAAAACTGTGTCTGTGTTATCATGCATGCATATCATTTCAACACTTGATTGCCACAGTTACTCTGTGGAAAAAAAGATTGGCCTGAAGTGCTAAAAGCTGATGCAATGAGAAACAACGTGTAACCCCTGTGACATTTGAATAACGGCAATACAAATACAATGAAAGTGTAAGTTGTACTGATGCAGATGGTTGGTGATATATAGCGTGCAACTTCTTCTACATCATGATATATATCCACACAGATATCATTTTACTAAGATTTCACATGCTTCTCATTGAATTTAGATTCAAAATTGCTCTTTAATATTAGTTCTGAGTGTTAGAAGATAACACTTTAGTAAAGTGAGAGGCAATATTTATCAATACTGACTTTGACGCCTCAAAAAAGTCAGAGTTTGACATTTAGGAAATTTCTAAGACCAGATTCTTAAATCAGATAAAGGCCAAGAATTGACAGAAAATGATCAAAGCGGTTGGAGTTGGGGATGATGTGGTTGAGATGAAGGTAATAGTTCATATTCAAGTAAAAACTCCCCATGAGGATTTTCTGAAGAGCTTCCGCTGTTCACCGTGCTGATGAGATTTGAAAGGTCACGGACATTAATAACAAACCTCAGCAGATAGAGAGGCATGAGGAAAGCGTTACTGGTTATTCATACGCATTAGGTAAACATTACGCTGGTCTTCAGTAATAAAGCACCTCAAGAAACTATAGTAGAGATACTGTATGTCAGCCAGGCGATTAAATGTGTCTGTTCTATACTAAAAATGTATCAAAGTAACAATAAAACTTAGATTTAATCATTATTTAAGATAAAAGTGGGGTCAAAGTGGCAGTGCATATTTTTGACATTTTATTTTAGAATCATCAAATTGACTAGAATTGATGAGAATTGAGTGTAAATGGAAGAAAAATGTAATATAATGATAGAAAAGGAGCTTGGCCTGATAGACCTGTAAAACCGCCATAGAGTGGAGCGCCGAAGCCGCCTGTCCAGCTGAAGCGTAGGAGCGTCCAGCGAGCGCTGAAGTGGTCCTGCATGGCTTGGACGGGTGACTGGCTTTCGCCTTCCAGCCGATGGCAGTGGGTGGGCAGAGATGTGCAGCCACTGACTCATCCAGTTGAGGCATCCTCTCATATCCCTTTTCTTCAGCGCCATCAACCGTAGTGAGGGCAGATGAAGCGGAAGTACGGAGGCGGGCAGAGTAAGGAGAGCGCCAAGATCTCGTGAGCTCGTCATGTACTTCAGGGAAGAACGGCGATGGTCGTTGTTGAGGGGCCTGACGGCGCCCCGGCAGAAACCACTCATCCAGACGGCTGCGAGAGGGCTCCTCTGGTGGAGACCACTCCAAACCCAGCTCTTCAACCGCTTTGGAGAGGACACGGAAAAGTTCGGCATCCATCCCGGCTTTGGCGGCGCTGGGCGCGGGCAAACCTGAGGGGGCGGGGTCAGTCACTGAGCCACACAGCTCCTCAGCATCTGAAGCTACCAGTGACATGCTGTCATCGGCCAGCTCATCGTCACTTCCCCCAAACGAGACCAGATCGCTCACGCTTGCGGAGGGACGCTGGTCAGGTTGGATAAAAAGGATGGGAGAAAGCTCTCTGTGTGGTGAAAACGAGGCACGCGGGATCTGAGCCGGCGTGAGCTCGCTTTCAACCAGGCGCTGAAAACCTCTGCCCCGCTGTTTTTTCCTCACAGGTCCCTGAGAGGAAGAAAACGGGAGGGCGCGAGGGGCGGGATCGCTCTCTGAAAAGAAAGCGATGCGCGTGCGCAGAGAGGCGAGACTGATGCTCTCGCAGTGAGAGCAATCAGAACCAGCGAGCGCGGCATCCGCATGGGCTTTCCCCAGGCAGGAAACACACTCGCTGTGGCCGTCATCGGCGTGCAGGTCTCCCCTGCACGAGCCGCAGTAACGGCGCGGCATTAGAACGCCGATTTGCTCTTTTAGAAAAACTTACGTGATCGCCGGATAGCGGCAGCGAACGGGACCGGAACTGCTGCGATGCTGGGGCGCGTTGAAGGCGGATCAGCCGAGCAGATCGAGGTCGCTGGGTCCTACTGCGAGGCGTGTCAACGGCGAGTAGGCTTCTCTGGATCAGCGTAGACGAAGTCGTCGTCGCTGAAGGAGAAAAAATCGGAGGATCCTATGGCGAAACGACCGCTTATATAGCCAGATGCCCCGCCCGTTTCGGCGGGAATATTGGCGCGTATCGTCGCCATAGGTTCGTGCAGCTCCGCTGCCGACCCATTGGTTCGTTTTCTACACCTGCACGAACCAATAGTCGTGCAGTTTCACTGCGTGATTAAATAAGACTTCAGTTCAGGAGAAAAAAGGCATTTTCCCATATGCGTCTTTACAACTAATGCGTCTAACCCTAACCCAGAACTATGTGGCTGCGTGTGCTGTGTCACATGACAAGCATGACGCGTCGCCATGGAAACAATAAGGTGATACGTTCTAAAACAACGGTCGCCTAAAAAAACTCACGCTGGGGGCTCAGCTAGAATATTTTAAACTCACGTGCGAAAGGGTTAAAATGCAAAAAATGATGAATTTGTTTCTTACAAACACACAGCACTGAGCTTTTGTCTTCTCCAGATGTTAACTGATGGACTGGAGTGATGTGGATTATTGTGATGTTTTTATCAGACTCTCATTCTGACGGCACCCATTCACTGCAGAGCATCCATTGACTCTCATTCTGACGGCACCCATTCACTGCAGAGCATCCATTGCTGAGACAGTGATGTAATGCTACATTTCTCCAAATCTGATGAAGAAAAAAACTCCTCTACATCTTGAATGACGAGAGTGCATGAGTACATTTTTATTTTGGGGGTGAACTATTCTTTTAAGGTCTCAACCGAGAAAAGTAATTTTTATCAGTCGCACTTTTCTATGGTGGGATACCTGTTTCTACACAGTTAAGCAGATAAAGCTTGATCCTCAATAACAGGTCTTCTTCCATCGCATGAGAGCTACGGTTCACATATCAGCCTGTAATCTCATTTGCTAATGAAACGGCATCTGGAAAACACAGTAAAGGCATCAATTATCAGGGTTAGTGGTGGAAACTCCCCGAGCTCAAAACTGTGTCTGTGTTATCATGCATGCATATCATTTCAACACTTGATTGCCACAGTTACTCTGTGGAAAAAAAGATTGGCCTGAAGTGCTAAAAGCTGATGCAATGAGAAACAACGTGTAACCCCTGTGACATTTGAATAACGCCAATACAAATACAATGAAAGTGTAAGTTGTACTGATGCAGATGGTTGGTGATATATAGCGTGCAATGGTGCAGCTTCTTCTATACCATGATATATATCCACACAGATATCATTTTACTAAGATTTCACATGCTTCTCATTGAATTTAGATTCAAAATTGCTCTTTAATATTAGTTTTGAGTGTTAGAAGATGACACTTTAGTAAAGTGAGAGGCAATATTTATCAATACTGACTTTGACGCCTCAAAAAAGTCAGAGTTTGACATTTAGGAAATTTCTAAGACCAGATTCTTAAATCAGATAAAGGCCAAGAATTGACAGAAAATGATCAAAGCGGTTGGAGCTGGGGATGATGTGGTTGAGATGAAGGTAATAGTTCATATTCAAGTAAAAACTCCCCATGAGGATTTTCTGAAGAGCTTCCGCTGTTCACCGTGCTGATGAGATTTGAAAGGTCACGGACATTAATAACAAACCTCAGCAGATAAAGAGGCATGAGGAAAGCGTTACTGGTTATTCATACGCATTAGGTAAACATTACGCTGGTCTTGCAGTAATAAAGCACCTCAAGAAACTATAGTAGAGATACTGTATGTCAGCCAGGCGATTAAATGTGTCTGTTCTATACTAAAAATGTATCAAAGTAACAGTAAAACTTATATTTAATCATTATTTAAGATAAAAGTGGGGTCAAAGTTGCAGTGCATATTTTTGACATTATTTTAGAATCCATCGAATTGACTAGAATTGATGAGAATTGTGTGTAAATGGATGAAAAATGTAATATAATGATAGAAAATTACATTAAAATTAAATAAGTAAAACAAAAAGTGCATTTAATAATTAAGCAGTGCACCTTTTTGACACTTTTGAAGAGATTTTTATTTAAAACTCAAAATAAAATTGATTAGAATCAATAAAAATTTGTTTAAAAAAACTTTATGGATGAAAAATGAAAGATGAAAAAGGTAATATAATGATGAAAAATGAAAGAAAAATGTTACAAATAAAATAAAATAATACATGTAATAATTAAGCAGTGCACCTTTTTGACATTTTTAAATTTATTGAAGAGATTTTAATTTAAAACTCAATATAAAATTGATTAGAATCAATACAAATGTTTAAAAAAACTTTATGGATGAAAAATGAAAGATGAAAAAGGTAATATAATGATGAAAAATGAAAGAAAAATGTTACAAATTAAATAAAATAATACATTTAATAATTTTAGTAAATTATGAATAATTAAAGATTATAGTATATACCTTTGTCACTTTAGATTACTATAGGTACGGTGAGTGATGATTCATAATAATTATCGGTATTGACTTTGACGCCTCGAAAAGTCAAATTATCAGAAGTCAAAGTTTGTAAATTTTGTAAATCTCCATCTCCAGATAAACGCCAAAATTCACCGAAAAATGAAAAGTGTTTTGAAAAATGTTGGCCTCACTTTTATTTTACTTATAAAAGTGAAGGTTAAAGGATTTTACTTTAATTAAAAATTGAAACTGAATAGACTAAAATTAAGTTTTAAGTTTAATGGGTGAAAAAGGCTGTAAGTACAGATATTGTAAAATTAAAAACTGTAAAATGAATGTAAGGAAACACTTTATTTTAAGGTGTTCTTGTTATGCATGTTACATGTACTTACTATTATAATAACAATAAATGATGCCAATGCAAGTCACCCTAAGCCAACCCCTAATCATATAGTAAGTACATGTAATTAATTAATATTACTCAGTACTTAAATGCATAATTACTCTGCCATGACACCTTAAAATAAAGTGTAACGAATGTAATATTAAACCTTTTTAATGTACTATCATTATTGCATATCTCAGTCGCCCACTACTGTAAAGCACCTCATTACAAAGACCTCATTTTCAAATTAAAAAGATGCAAAGATCTTTAATCTTAGTTATTTTGCTCCTCCAGTCAGAGAACTTGCCCCACGTACAGCTCAGATTACCCCCGGATGCCATCGGCCCACCATGAGAAACAGATCTGTGACCTTCAGCTCCAATCTGACCAACATGGGCCAGCCAATCAGATCCCAGACGTGGGCTCAAACAGCTAAAGGAGATAGATGTCGCTGTGGTCGCTGAGCTGTGACTCATGGGGGATTACGTGTGTGATGTGCACCGAATACTGAACCCAGACAAAACCTCTGAAACAGCAGCAACAGCACAGACGCACAGGAACTTTCCTTTTGTTAGACTGATTTACATGCTTGATCTTAAGCTGATTATACTCATGATGAACCCTGCTCTTGTGCTGGCGTCAGTTTGGTTTTATTTCTCCTTTAGGGTCATGAATGTGCAAACTTTTGACACGTGTTTTGTAAAGGCTGCACAGAAACAGTTTCAAGGTCAGTTCAGTTTGACCCCCATTTTTTTGGTTTGAAAATTGGTTTAATGTTTTATTTCTTCATGAAATGTTGTGTCTTATTCTCATTTATGAAGCACTAAGAGCACAGAAGAAAGCATGGGCTGAAACGTCTGGTCTGTTTTTTACGACGGCGTTTTAGTGCCACATAAAAAAATAAAAACAATCTAAGACTACGAGATTAAAGTCGTAATATTTCGAGAATAAAGTCGAAACTACGAGAATAAAGTCGAAACTACGAGAAAAAAAGTCGAAATGTTACGAGAATAAAGTCGAAATATTACGAGAATAAAGTCGTAATAGATGAAATTTTTTTGAATATTTCGACTTTATTCTCGTAATATTTCGACTTTATTCTCGTAACATTTCGACTTTATTCTCGTAATATTACGACTTCATTCTCGTAATATTACGACTTTATTCTCGTAATATTACGACTTCATTCTCGTAATATTACGACTTTATTCTCGTAATATTACGACTTCATTCTCGTAATATTACGACTTTATTCTCGTAATATTACGACTTTATTCTCGTAATATTACGACTTTATTCTCGTAATATTACGACTTTATTCTCGTAACATTTCGACTTTATTCTCGTAACATTTCGACTTTATTCTCGTAACATTTCGACTTTATTCTCGTAACATTTCGACTTTATTCTCGTAACATTTCGACTTTATTCTCGTAACATTTCGACTTTATTCTCGAAGTGTTTCGACTTTATTCTCGAAGTGTTTCGACTTTATTCTCGTAACATTTCGACTTTATTCTCGTAACATTTCGACTTTATTCTCGTAACATTTCGACTTTTTTTCTCGTAGTTTCGACTTTATTCTCGTAACATTTCGACTTTATTCTCGTAACATTTCGACTTTATTCTCGAAGTGTTTCGACTTTATTCTCGTAACATTTCGACTTTTTTTCTCGTAGTTTCGACTTTATTCTCGTAGTTTCGACTTTATTCTCGAAATATTACGACTTTAATCTCGTAGTCTTAGATTGTTTTTATTTTTTTATGTGGCACTAAAACGCCGTCGTAGTTTTTAATACACTTTTGCATGTGATAAATAAACTACATTTTTGGAAGACCTTTTTTTGGTCTGTTTGAATTGTTCAGTGTGTGGACAAACTCAGCTACCTAATGGACTTAATGATTCTCATTTAAGGTCATGGATGTGCATGCAAAGTTTAGAAAAAGCTGAATACAGGCTTTTCTGTTGGGGTCAAATTGACCCACATTCTTTTTGTTTTTTATTGAAAATGTGACTATTTATTCCCTATGGAATCAGGTGGCTTCTTCTCCGTCAGGCTCATGAATGTGCATGCTGTATTTCAACGTGTTTTGGAAGGGATTTACAGAAATGATTATGACTTGTGTTGGCATTAAACTGACCCGCATCTATGTCAAACAAAGACACATCACTGTCTTCAACTGAGTTTCTCAGTCAAAACATCGGCCAAAGGTCGTTCATTTAGTTTAGTTCTTTAATCTAAATGACTGTTTCTGCGCTGAAAAGAAGTGCAAGAAACCCATTTCACCCTTACATGGGTTTGAGATATAGACAACAAAAGGCAGAAGAAGTACAAATAGCAATAAATACTACTTGTAAACAATGTAAGGTAATATGTGACATTGTATGGGTCAAAATTATAGATTTTTCTTTTATGCCAAAAATCATAAGGACATTAAAGATCATGTTACATGAAGATATTTTGTAAATTTACTACTGTAAATACATCAAAACGTATTTTTGATTAGTATTATGCATTGCTAAGAATTAATTTGGACAACTTTAAAGATGATTTTCTCAATATTTAGATTTTTGTACACCCTCAGATTCTCTAATAGTTGTATCTCAGACTTATTTATTCAGCTCTCATGTGATGTATATATCACAATAAATAAAATAAAAAAGACCCATATTTATACTTAACTGTGTCTGCACTTCAAATCATCACTACAAGTGTTGACAAAAACATAAATATATATATATGTGGGTAAATTGACCTCTGACACAATATTCTCTGACAAGCTACAATAGAGCTTTTCTGTTTTTACATGAATCTTTAGTGTTCATTTTTTTTGCCAATTTCGTGATTTATTGCATGGAACCCAATGGAGGCTCAATTTGAGCCCAACACGAAAATAGTAGTGTTTCAAAGCAACAGAAGGGTTAACTGAACATCCCAAACAAGCGATCTTCTATCTATCTATCTGTCCACAGTGAAAGAGAAGACGATATATATACAGCACATGCAGAATAAAGCCCTGCAGTGATACTGTATTCGTGAGTTTACAGACTGAAAAACACCCGTTCAGCAGATAGTGTAGATAAATACACACAAATAAAACAGACAACGTCCAGAAAAACTCTATCCAGCAGGAATACAGTGAGTGATGCTGGTGTTTTTGTTCCTTTCCTTCCTTCGGTTGGGATTCGGACGCTGTTACGGTTACACACTGATAGGAAGTTGCACAAGGTTCATGAAAAAAGCCACAAACTGCTCAGTGCTGCTGATGCAACGAGATTGCTGCTAAAAGACGCATGCTTCCGCGTGTATTAGCAGATTGGCGTAACGGGAGGAGAAAGAGCCCTGGAGGCAGACGTTTATCTGCTGTCTGTCAGATCAGAACGCAGCGGCACGACGGAAACACTGAGCCGAGATGCCTGCCGCAAAACATGTAGAAACGTGAATCAATTACAGTGAATCACATCAACATGAAGCCGTTTACAGCAGCGCTTCTCAACTGCTCAAATACAAATGTAAGATTTAGATTAGATATTGTTCGTATTAATAATATTACATTGAATCTCGGTAACTTGTAATATAGTCACATTTGACCCTGTGTAAGTTGGTTCGTGTTTCTTGAGGATGAGAGCATCACATAATCTCATTTATTGAACTTCTACTGATGAAGTTTGACAGGACGCGTGACTGTTCACATCAACAACACAAAGATGGGCTCAATTACTGTATTTAGATGCATTTTATCTCTTGAATTTAGCATTGTTTTCCCCTGCTTTTTAAAATCATGACCAGGGTTATTAAACTAAAACCATAAAAAACTAAAAAATTATGTTAACTGAAAAAAATTATAATAACTACTAATATATATATTTGAAGTAAAATAAATATCAACTATTTTATTTCAGTTAGTTGACAAAGTTGATGTAATAAAATAATGAAAGCTGAAATAAAAACTACAGTATATTTAAAAAACCTAATAAAATTTACAAAAAGAACAAAATTATCAAAACGACTAAAATGAAATATATTCATAAAAACTATAATAGCACCTTAAAACACTAAAATAACACTGGTCATGACCCACCAGTTAAGAACCACAGATTTAGCACATATTCATTTTTAGTGTGGGCTAGAACATATTCAAAATAATAAACCACATAATTCTCAGTGAAGTTCTGCTCAACAGAACCGAATGATGCATTATTAATCACTGCATCGTGAGTCTATTTGCTTCAGAGCCCGGAGCTGTAGATTTCTCCTACGTAACCTACTTTCTGGTTTTCTGACACATAAAAGCTGTGCGGCTGTCATCTCTGAAGAGCATCATCAAAAGGATGCTGCTCTGATTCCCCGTTACCATGGAAACAGCTCACTTCAGGGAGGCTGTGGGAGGCTGGTTGTCATGGAGACGGATACGGCGACTTACATAAGTATTCATCTGGAGTTGGGCTCGGCCCTCATGATAAATTCAGCCAGCGCGAGTCGGATGGAGTTGAAACAATGTCATTGAGGCGTGGATGAGGACATTCGTGTGCCGCCCACGTTACCGTCAGCAAGGTCAGGATAGTTTCCCTGGTAATTAAGCGGAGGCTGTCTGTGGAGCAGATGCCCAGCAGTCCCAAGGTGACATTCGCAATAACACAGTCTTTCTACCCCTCCCGTTCCTTAGACGAGTAACAATGTGGCGGCAGTTTGGAGATAAACCTTAAGGGAGCTTCAACTCAACAACACAGCCATTCCTCCAATCGAACTACAGTTAAACCGCAATTGAACATCTGTTGGTGCAGATAACAAACTACGAAAGAGGGAGGCGTTCCAAATCCCAGTGAGCTGCTCGGCTGTCTAGACAGCATACCACCTGAAACGAGCCCTCACAAGTGACCGATTAGGGAACACTTGCAACTGATGATTGACTTGAGTTTGATGCTACAACATGCAATGCAAATACACAAATACTGAGAAGAAATATGTTCATGTATAGTGAGATCGAACTATTTTCATATTTGAATTTTTCCACGCATCGTACGCCATTGTTGATGTTATTTCCCGGACTGTTTTACCATGCTTGTTTCAATGCATTATGAGCCTTAGAATTGGGCAAAACACTCCTGAAGTCATACGTATAATGTCTTAAAACACTACCTACATAGACAGCACACTAACTGAACCGAGCCCTTATAAGTGACCGATTAGGGAACACTTGCAACTGATGATTGACTTGAGTTTGATGCTACAACATGCAATGCAAATACACAAATACTGAGAAGAAATATGTTCATGTATAGTGAGATCGAACTATTTTCATATTTGAATTTTTCCACGCATCGTACGCCATTGTTGATGTTATTTCCCGGACCGTTTTACCATGCTTGTTTCAATGCATTATGAGCCTTAGAATTGGGCAAAACACTCCTGAAGTCATACTTATGTCTTAAAACACCACCTACATAGACAGCACACTAACTGAACCGAGCCCTTATAAGTGATCGATCTGGGAACACTCGCAAAACCAAATAATGAACTTATGATGTGTTAAAATAGCACCTACAGTATACAGCATACTAACTGAAAAACATAAGTGACCAAAATAAAAATAAAAACTGTAACAAATGATGACTGATTTCACTAAAGTTTGATGTTAACATCCCTACGCCATCAACACATCACTCTGATAAACAACAAAATACACCAATATTGAGAAAAATAGTTCATTTATAATTATATTGAACTAACTAGTAATGTTTATTCACATAGAACACATTGTATTGCCATTTGTCTTACATTGTCCATATTAGATGTATTTTTTGTGCTTGTTTCAATGCATTATGGGTCTTAAAATATGGCCAAAAGAGCATATATTGCTTTTTGAACAAGCAATTATGATGCTTTTTTTCCTTGTTATTCTTGTCATTGCTTGTTTTGATGAATTACGGGCCTTGGAATGTGTCTAAAAGAATGTGATGACTTAAAATACACGCTTACTAGGATTTGGAACAGAGCCAAAGATTCCTTTCAACTTCTTTTCTCACAACATTAGTTAGAAACTGCATGCATTACTGTAGCGCACAAACCCGATTCTAGAGGTCTGAGTGAGGCAGACGCACCGCTTCTCTCGTCTTACTACGACCTCAGGAACTCGACAGATGGAGAGAAAACAAACGAGTCAGTTAGAAACCACAGCGTGACAACCGACAGAGTCATATGACACAGAGGGAAGTGGTGGTTTGTGTTCAAAGCTGTCAAACCCTTCTGTGTTCAGACTTCCCTTTATGTGTATTTCTCTGCGTGTGTGTTTCTGCTTTTCATTTCCGTGCTACATGAGCAATCTGCTAATAGTTCACCTGGTTAAAGGATGTGCTGTGTGGACGGTTGCCAAGAACCACACTGGATGATTAAGCTCGTAGGAATGCATCGTAACAACAGCAGGGTGTGACTAAATATACAAGCTTTTAGGTGACAAACACCTCTGAGAACGTGACGTTTGTGTGAATCGACTGACATGCTAGTTCTCATAGCACTCTCCTTCAACCGCCTTTGTAAACTCTTAGCCAACCAACTGTTCTTGGTAATACCAGGAAGTTAACCTGACATTGTTTTGTTTCAAACAAAGGGCCGGTTGTGAAACCAAACAAACGCTTTGGCATCAAGTCAAAACTGAACGTGGAAACAATGTTTAAGATGCCTTGCATTGGTTTCTTGCTGAAACCCCAAATCTAAGTTTGCTGATCTGATTGGTCGATTTATATCATTATGGGTTAATGTTACACTCCCTGATTTAATTTCCCTTTAGACAAAGGTGTGAAGCCAAACACACATGTTGGCAAAAAGGTCAAACTGAATGTGGAAACAAGGTTAAAGAGGCCTGGTTTCCACAAAACCAGATATTTTGTTGGGTTTTATGCCACAGAACTAACTGAAACCCAAAGTGGGTTTGGGAAAGTCTGCAAAGTGTCTTAAAAAGTGGTCAAAACCTCTATAAAACCAGCAAACTTTACTCTGGTTTAGTCAGCAGGATTAGATTTATATTGTTAATTATAAGCTACTTCGTTGAATTTCAAACTAAGTCACAGTTCAAACAAACAAACTAAATGTGGAAACAAGGTGAAAGAGGCCGTTAATTGGATACTAGTTATTTTGTTATTTGTTATCTAAACTAGTCTGAGATAGTTTGTGGATCTGATTGACTGATTTATATCGTTATGGGTTAATGATACACTTCCTAATTTAGTTTCACTCAAAAAAACGGCACAGTTGTGAAACCAAACAAACACATTGGAAGAGAGTCAAAACTGAATGTGGAAACAAGGTTATAGAGGCCTGGTTACTATTCATTTGATAAGGTTTCTCACAACAGAGTTAACAAAGACCTGCTGAAACCCAAAACTAAACTAGCTTCTGGTCTGCACAGCTGGTTTCCCAGTGTGACTAGTTAAAAAGGGACCAACACTTTTGGTAATGGGTTAATTATAAGATCACAATTGTGAAACCAAACAAACACTCTGGTAACATGTCAAAATGAAATGTGGTAGCAAGGTTAAAGAGGCCTTGTATTGGTTTGTTCTCGCTGAAAACCCAAATCTAAACTAACCTACTATAGTTCGCTGATCTGATTGGTTGATTTATATATTTATGGGTTAATGTTACATACCCTAATTTAGTTTCATTTCAGAAAAAGGAACAAACACGTTGGCAACATGTCAAAACTGAGCGTGCAAAGAAGGTTATAGAGGTCTGGTTACTATTTATGTTGTTGGGTTTCTTGCTACAGAGCTAACAAAGACCTACTGAAACCCAAAACTAAACTAGCTTAAGAGTGTCTGCTGGTCTTTAGCTGGTCTCCCAATGTGACCGGTTTAAAAGTGCCCAAGATCTCTTTAAAACCAGCAAACTGAGACCAGAAAATCATTTTAGGCTGGTTTAGTCAGCAGGAAGAGATAAGCTCCTTGGTGTAATTGTTAAACTAACTCACAGTTGTGAAACCAAACAAACTCATTGACAACAAGTCAAAACTGAATGTGGAAACAAGGTTCGAAAGGCCGTTCATTGGTTCCTTCTTGTGGAAAACCCAAACCTAAACTAGTCTGAGATATTTGCTGATCTGATTGGTTGATTTATTTCATTATGGGTTAACGTTACACAGTTGTGAAACCAAACAAACACATTGGAAACAAGTCAAAATTGAATGTGGAAACAAGTTGCCACATGCTTACTATTTATTTTGTAAGGTTTCTTGCAACAGAGCTAACTAAGGCCTTCTGAAAACCCTAAACTAAATTAGCTTATGATGGTTTGCTGGTCTTTAGCTGTCTGCAAAACTGGTCTCCCAGTGTGATTAGTTACTTAAAACATGCCCAAAAACCAACAAACTGAGACCAGAAAACAACTTTAGGCTGGTTTATACAGCAGGAAGACTTAATGAGCTATTTATAAGCAACTTAGTGTAATTTCAAACTAAGTCCACAGCTGTGAAACCAAACAATAACACTGACAACACGTCAAAACTCAACGTTAAACCGGCTTACTATTTGATTGGGTTTCTTGCTACAGAGCTAACTAAGCCCACTGAAAACCCAAACCTGATATAGTTTCTGGTCTTCTACTAGTTCAGCTTGTCTGTAAAGCTGGTCTGCCATTGTGACCAGTTACAAAAAATCCCCAAACACCTCTGAAACCAGCAAACAGAGACCAGAAAACTGGCTTGGGCTAGTTTAATCTTGTTTTTTTCTCTCAGAAGGGATTCAATGGGGTAATTATAAGCTGTCTAATTTAGTTTCGTTTTAAACTAATGCGCAGTTGTGAAACACATTGGCAACAAGTCAGAACTGAATGTGGAAACAATGTTCAAGGGCCTGGTTTCCAGTTTGTGTGTGTGTGTGTGTGTGTGTGTGTGTGTGTGTGTGTGTGTGTGTGTGTGTGTGTGTGTGTCTTTTTAAGAACCAACTCAAATCTGCTGAAATGTTGGTCTTCAGCTGTAGTTTAACTGCTGTATAAAGTGCAAATGTTATCTTAAAGAGCCATTTATATCTGATTAACCCATAAACAGCTTTAAATTGTTTGCATAAATTAATGTATTTAGGTTGTTAAAAATAATATTTTGACCTTTAAACTGGAATAAAGCAGTTAATTCTTAGCCTTTAACACATTTACTGACAGATAACTCGAGACTTACTCATATAAAAATGATAATTACACTTTATTTGGCGTACTACTTGTGCACAATGCACATAATATTAAGTGTTTTAATGTCACTTTTGATGAGGATTGTATGATCTCTGAATAATACCAGTCTTTAAATGCTAAGTGTACTTGCAATAGTTCCACTTTAGCACAATAAAATATATGAAGTACATCTTTACTTCAAATTCTACACAATTAAACAATAAGTAAAACAATAGTTGTTCCAATTTAGCAGACTTTAAGTATACCAGTTAGTATACTAAAAGTACAATTTTAAGGCATTTTATTAAGTACATAAATATGAAAATGTATTTGTAGTATACTTAGCATGAAATAAATGGATTTCAAATACATTTAAGTATATTTATTTATCACTAGGGCAGTAAACGAGATTTATTAAGAGTTAGCTATAAGCTACTTCATTTAGTTTCATTGCAAACGAAGGAACAGTTGTGAAAAGAGTCCGAAGAGAAGCTGCAAATAAAGTTAAAGTCAGAGATTCTTCTAAAACTCGTGAATAGGTCGCGTTTAAGTGACAGAATTCAGGGTTAACTTTGAGCTGCTTCACATTCTTGAGCTGCGGTGACGTTCATCGTCTTTGCTTTGCCTCACATTGAGTTACACAACAGCTAGCATGAGTTCAGATGAATGGTATTGTACCGTGAGCGTCAGGAGGTGTTTGGACGAGCCCCCAACCGTCCAGAGAGAGATCAGATGCAGATCTGAGCCCGAGGACAAGTGCTGACAGGAGAGGCGTTGTGTCAACAAATGCAGACAGACTTGTTTAACAGTTTGGTGCTTATTCAGCACAGCGCGTATCTGAAAAAACCAAGGCTAGGTGTTACACAATAACACAACTCAGGCCAGAAACATTCACACATACACAAACATGTATGTGTGAAACCATTATTCCCCATCATCCACACTGCTGCTATGTGTACATCCCCGGTACAACCTATTTGCACATTCTCATGCACTGCACACTTTATCTCATTGCACATCTTACCCCTTATTTTATTTCATATTTGTTTCTTATTTCATTCTCACCATATTTGTATATATATATACTCTCTCGTGTTTTTGTTTCATAGTTTTTATTGCTTTTATGTTATTTTTATTTTATTATCATGTTTTATTTTTCTTTCTTGCACTTTCCATTGAGCGGACCTGTCCTGACTAACATTTCACTACCTATTATACCCTGTATGATTGTGTATGTGACAAATAATAAAGAACCTTGAACCTTGAACAGTTATTGCGTTACTGCCCATACGGCAAAAAAATAAAATAAAAATTCTGACCAAAATATATTTTACATACGTGCTTAAATATATGTAAACAGTGAAGCTCAATGAAACATGTTTTTGAAATTGAACATATAATTAGTTTCAACCTGTATGTACTGAAATATATTTCAAACTGCATTACAGGGGCAAGAACATACATTTACGATATTAAATTGGCCTACATTTAAGCTGAATGCAAATTTGGATGAAATAAACAAGACTCCAAAATGTTTATTTAATAAAGTATAATATTGTAATGTTTCAAATGTGTGTTCCCATGTCATAAACAACAACTAAGTTTTAGTTTTTTTGTGATGTGAATGTTTTTTCTTGGATTGAAATATAAGGAAGGCAATATGAAACAGATGGAGATGTTTTCTTAATTTACAGTAGTTGTGTTTTTTCATTTGCAGTGCATTGAGCTCTCTCAGCCACCGTAGTATTGTGAAGTGCTATTGCAATTAGGCTTGAAAAAAAAATTCATAATTTAGCTTTTTAAGTAAATGTTTCTTGATTTAAGAATTTGTATATATTTGTACGGAGTAAGAAAAACACTTTTTGCAGTTTCCTTCAGATGACTGTGCCATTAAACCGTATAATACTCAGCTGTTGATATTCAGTTAGCTGGCTACAAATATGTGACAGTTTGACAAACTACAGTTCAATTACTGTACTGTGTGTTAATGTGCCATGTGTAGTATGTTATGGGCCTTAAATTATACTGATAAAACAGATGGAACAGATTTGGCGTAGTCATAAATAAGTCTACTGTATGTAGACATGAGTTTAAAGTCATTGACTTTAAGATCATTTCATAAATGATCAATGTTGGATTTTCCATATAATGTGTTATGAATCAAATTCAAAATCTAAAACAGTGCTCATAAACGTAATATGTTGTTTCTGGTTTTATTACACTGACGTGCTTTAACCCTTCAGGTGGTGTATTTTCTCTTTGTAGGCGAGTTGACAAAACAGATGGATGTCCCATGCTGCATTGTGCAATGCTTAAGCTCAGTTTTCCCACGCTGCTTTGCGTCTGTACTCGACCGTATCTCACTCTCCATTACAGATCAACTTCCCCACTGGAAAACAAAACCGATCTGTGGAGAGCGTTTGATCACATCGCTGCCGCGTCCCACCGAGAGCACTGCAGCCAAGGCCATATTTCTCATTTTTATTCAGTTGAAGTTGAACTAAAACTGAAATTAATAATACAAATTATACTGTATAGGCATTTAAAATTATATTTATCATAAAAATTACAAATACACATCACAAAATTATCTAAAATATTTAAAAGAAAATATATAATATATTTATAATAATCTATAAAATGCATTACATGAAGCAAAATATCATTTTGCACTAAATTAACCGTAAAAAATTATATATATATATAATAGAGAGAGAGAGAGAGACATATATAAAATGACAAAAACACACCATAACAATTATTAAAACTTATATTATATATAATATATTAAACTGTGTTGTAAAGCGCTTTGAGAAAGTATCCTTTGAAAGGCCCTGTACTAAACATATTTATTATTATTATTATTATTATTGGAACTGTTCATTCAAAATTCATTTGAATTGTTGATTTTTCATTCAAAAAAAGTCACAAAAACTTAACCTTTAATTTAAGTAAAACAATTCAAACTTGGGTGAAATCTCATGAAATAAACGCTTTCCTCTAATACACATTGGTCACAATTATTGGCACACCTAGAAATGATTAAGTTAAATATCTCTGAGGTATATTTCCTTTCATATTTACCATTTTTAGCACATCTAAGTGACTGTGAACATGAAATTGTCCAGCCATGACTTCCTAAAGAAATTTCATAATTATGAGACAACACAAAAGCCAAATATATTTGCATAATTACGTACACACACACACTACACACTACACACACACACAGAGAAAGACACACACACACACACACACACACCACACACTACAAAACTATACACACACACACACACTTACACAGATTGAGAAAGACACTTACACAGAGAAGACACACAACTACACACACACTGACACACATCAGAATATTAATGTATTCACACTACACACACACACACAGAAAGACTACACACTTACACTACACACACACACATCACACTGGACACACAGAGAGAAAGATTCACACACACATGCACAATATGCACACACAGAGAGATAAGTAAAGACACACACATTCATTCACTTACACACTTTACACACACACAAAGAAATGACACACACACACACCATTCACACACAGATTTTAATAAGACACACACACACACACACACACACACACAGAAAGACACACACACACACACACAGAGAAAGACACACACACACACACACACACAAGAGAGAGAAAGACACACACACACACACACAAGAAAGACACACACACACACACACACACACACACACACACACACAGAACACACACACACACACACACACACACAGAAAGACACACACACACACACACACACACACACACAGAGAAAGACACACACACACACACAAACACACACACACACCACACACACAGAGAAAGACAAACACACACACACACACACACACACACACACACACACACACACACACGAGAAAGACACACACACACACACACACAAGAGAGAGAAAGACACACACACACACACACACACACACACACACACACAAGAAAGACACACACACACACACACACACACACACACACACACAGAAAAGACACACACACACACACACACACACACACACACACACCACACACACACACACAAGAGAAAGACACACACACACACAACACACACTACACACACTTTATTACAAAGGTAGAAAGACACTATATCAAGTTTTAAAAATCAGCAAACTATTATCGCTGGCACAGTGATTGTGGTCAGTGAACTCTCTTAATATAGCGCTGATTAATACAGTATCTTCACATGCTAAACTCCTGACAGTTTGACATAATGGTGCCAAGCTAAAATATCCTGAATATCCACAGATGTCCTTCGCTTCCTTAATTAAATTCCCTGGACTGGAGAGAAAAATGAAGGAACCAAAAAAACTCGCGAGGAACGTGAAGCCTCAAGATGTGTTTGTAGCCCGCTGCATTGTGGGAAGCCTGGTTTTTGTCTCATGGGCTGGCTGTGGTCGTTACGATGGAGAGAGCAACACAAGAATTACAAAGAACAACCCAAGTCTTTGCATCAGTTTGTATAGCAGAAGAAAACAGACTTATATTACCGTCTCTGGAAGAGGCGGTTCTGTGTGTTTGTTCTTCGTGATATATAATTCATAACTGGGGGCTCGGCCAAGACGTCTTGGAAAAACAATCAGAGAGACAGTAGACACTATTATCATTTGCTTCACAGCCTGACCTCTTCTCATTAACTCTCCTCCTGCCCATGATATCAAAACAACACCCAACCTTCCCATGATGCACCTGGGCACAAAACACTGTCACACCAGACGGAAAGAAAATACGTTTTCTGTGGAACACAAAGAGAATCTATCAGAGATAGAGTCACAGACTGAAATGTAGGTTATTATTCATGGAACATCTCCCCTCAGCTCTCAAATCTCATTCTCTGTGCCGCATATTCAAACTAATACATCATATTAGGTGTCAATACGCAAGAACTAATAGCATTTTGGCCTCAATGACAAACTTGTGCATACATGCATACATACAAGCACGGTTACTGAAACTTGACATTAAAAAAATTAATTAAAATCAATTGCATGAAATTTAGAAATAAATAAAATAAGATTTATTTGCACTAAAGTATTGCTCAAATGACTAAACCTAGAATAGAAATAAAAGGCTAAACAGAAATATATATATATATATATACACTGTAAACCCGGATAAGTAGAATTTACTTAAAAAAACCCAGGTAACCGATTGCCTTAAAATTTTTAAGTAATGAAGCATTAGTTGAATAAGTGAGGTGAACTACGTTCAATGTACTTAAGCCCATAATGGAATGTAATAGAACATTTAAGTTGAATGTACTTATAACCGAGTTACAGTAACTGAAGATACTTAGTTTAAACAATCTTTCCCCACCCATTTATTTAACTCAGCTTGTTAAGTAAGCATTACTCCATAACTAATTTAACTAAGTTGTATATTCTAACTGACCCAACTTAACTTTTTGTTCCTGAAACTCAAAATATCTTTCAATTAATAGAGCCATGTAAAATACATACATACAACTGCAACATTACACAACATCCAATTGTATTTTTATTGAACATGTCCTTTTTTAGCAACAAAAGAAACAAAGCCATGGCCTAATAGGGTTCTAGTGTGTAGTTTCCTCAGTGATGGTAAGAAAAAAAAAAATATCTTCCTCTTTACTGCCAATCATTACAATATTGTACTGCACCTCTTCAAATTTGGTTGACAAACTGCAAAACTCAGGGGTTGCATGGGTGACGTCAATGCCGTGTCATGCCATCCCGCCTTGTGCCGTCCACGAGCTTCTACGTTTCAAAATAAAAGCTTCACAGAGCTTCTACTTTTCAAAGTAAAAGCTCAGGTCTGGAATAAAATACTTTTTGTTAAAAAAATCTCTCTATAATATAAATGCAGATTATCATGCTAATGAATAAAATACTTAAAGCTAATGCTTTAACTATTTGGTGTTTTTTAACTAAAAAGTAAGATACATGCAGACTATCATGCTGATGAATAAAATACTTAAAAAATATATGTCCGTCTATAAAATAAATGCAGACTAAATTTTAAATGAGGTTTGATCAAATGTATGTTAACATCAGGGACACAACAATAACGTCCAGAAATCACGAACTTACCAGTGACTCCATCTGGAAAATAATTTGCGATTTCGTATTTTGTTTTTGACCCTCTGAACTTACCGTTGGACAGGCAAAACTTGATGATATTAAGTTGTTTTAGCTCAAACACATAATTACAATAAGATAGGCCATTAAAAAGTACAGTTTACTCAGAATTCATAATTAATGTAAAGAAATGACACATGTTTAAGTAATACAAACTCAGTTTGTTTGAGTAGACACTACTGATTGGACTTAAAAACTCAATTACAATAAGAAAGGACAAGAAAAAGTTCAGCTTAATCAGAATTAACAAGTAATGTCAATAAATTAGACACATTTAAGTAATATGTACTCAATCTCTTTGAGTTGAATCAAAATCTGGGTTTACAGTGTATAGAGAGAGAGAGAGAGATTTAAAATGACAAAAACACACCATAAAATTATTAAAACTTATATTATATATAATATATTAAACTTTGTATTGTAAAGCGCTTTGAGAAAGTATCCTTTGAAAGGCCCTGTACAAAATATATTTATTAGTATTATTTTTATTGGAACTTTCATTCAAAATTATTTGAATTGTTGATTTTTTTCATTCAAAAAAAGTCACAAAAACGTAACCTTTAATTTAAGAAAAACAATTCAAACTTGGGGGAAATCTCATGAAATAAACGCTTTCCTCTAATACACATTGGCCACAATTATTGGCACACCTAGAAATGATTAAGTTAAATATCTCTGAGGTATATTTCCTTTCATGTTTACCATTTTTAGCACATCTAAGTGACTGTGGACATGAAATTGTCCAGCCATGACTTCCTGTTTCATAATTATGAGACAACACAAAAGCCAAATATATGCATATGTACACACACACACACACACACACACAGAGAAAGACACACACACACACACACACACACACACACACACACACACACACACACACACACACACAGAGAGAAAGACACACACAGAGAAAGACACACACACACACACACACACACACACAGAAAAAGACACACACACACACACACACAGAAAGACACACACACACACACACACACACACACACACACACAGAGAGAAAGACACACACACACACACACACACACAGAGAGAGAAAGACACACACACACACACACACACACACACACACAGAAAGACACACACACACACACACACACACAGAAAAAGACACACACACACACACACACACACACACAGAAAGACACACACACACACACACAGAGAAAGACACACACACACACACACACACAGAGAGAGAGAAAGACACACACACACACACACAGAAAGACACACACACACACACACACACACACACACACACACACA
>CM049832.1:2441467-2451467 GCA_027422435.1 Schizopygopsis pylzovi | reverse complement strand
AGTTAAAGACAAGTCGAGAGGCTTGCTGTGAGGCCAGTAATACACTTATGCAAGCATGCAACAATGGAGTTATGAATGCAACAGTTTATAGCAGCTAAAAGCAATGCTTTTAGGGAATAACCTCACCTACTCTAGTTTCTGCCACTCACTGTGGTGTATTTTGGGTAATCTTAACTGTGCTACACCTCCACAATCTCCTCCTGACAAACTGCGGCCCACATGCAATGCCCCCAACCAGTTTTCTGAAACATATATTTGTGTCATTCTGGAGGTGGTTGTGGTGCTCACACTCTATTTCAATCCTAAAATCAACAAAACATTGCACTCACAAGCAGTTTCACATCAGGTAATCAATGGAGGGCGTTGTTTGGATGGTGAAAAGTGTCTCTGTGAAAAAGCAGCAGAACTGGTGATATCAGAAGAAGGGAAAGACATTTCTGTGGTGGAGCGAGTTATACTGGAGTTTGACATACATCGTGGTGCCAAATCAAGAGTTTGGACACATGTGGATTTCAAACAAATAACCAACCAATAGAAAAATATGGAAAAAGTATAAATATCAGGGTCGAGTACCATTCATAGATAAATTGAGAATGCCCAAATCAGTTTCAAAATTTTAAAGCGGTAGAGTTGCAATTAAACTTTGAATGTAAGGAAGTAGAATTAAATGTTTTTGAACCTCAAAACCATGTTTCAAAAGTAAACATTACATTTGAATAGCTAGAAAGATGAATGTGTGGATGGATGCACAGACAGATGGATGGATGGATGGATGGATGAATGCATGAATGGGTGGTGGATAGATAGATTAATTAATGGGTGGTGGATGGGTGAATGGGCAGATGGATGAATGGATGGATGAATGGGTGGATGGGCGGATGAATGGATGGGTGAATGGATGGTAGGTGGATGGATGAGTGAATGGATGGTAGGTGGATGGATGGGTGAATGGGCAGATGAGGGATGGATGGAGTGGGATGGGTATGGGGGTGAATGAATGAATGGATGGATGGGTGGATGAGCAGATGAATGGATGGGTGAATGGATGGATGAATGGGTGGATGGGCAGATGAATGGATGGGTGAATGGATGGATGAATGGGTGGATGGGCAGATGAATGGATGGGTGAATGGATGGATGAATGGGTGGATGGGCAGATGAATGGATGGGTGAATGGATGGATGAATGGGTGGATGGGCAGATGAATGGATGGGTGAATGGGCAGTGGATGGGTGAATGGGCAGATGGATGAATGGATGGATGAGCAGATGAGTGAATGGATGGTAGGTGGATGGATGGAAGGGTGGATGAGCAGATGAATGGATGAGTGAATGGATGGATGGATGGATGGGTGGATGGGTGAATGGGCAGATGGATGAATGGATGGATGGATGGGTGGATTAATGAATGGGTGGATGAGCAGATGAATGGATGAGTGACTGGATGGTAGGTGGATGGATGAGTGAATGGATGGTAGGTGGATGGATGGAAGGGTGGATGGGTGGATTGATGAATGGGTGGATGAGCAGATGAATGGAAGAGTGAATGGATGGTAGGTGGATGGATGGAAGGGTGGATGAGCAGATGAATGGATGAGTGACTGGATGAATGGGTGGTATAATGTTGGTTGGCAGTTATTGATGGATGAGTGAATGGATGTTAGGTGGTGGATGAGTGAATGGATGGTAGTGGATGGATGGGTGAATGGATGGTAGGTGGATTGGATGGTGAATGGATGGTAGGTGATCGATGGGTGAACGATGCAGGTGGATGGATGGGTGAATGGATGGTAAGGTGGAGGGTGAATGGATGGTAGGGGAAGCAGTAGGCTTGAAATGGTGTGGAAAAGAATGGATGGTAGGTGGATGGATGGGTGAATGGATGGTAGGTGGATGGATGGGTGAATGGATGGTAGGTGGATGGATGGGTGAATGGATGGTAGGTGGATGGATGGGTGAATGGATGGTGTGATTGAAAAGGACACAGAGATAATAAAGGTCTCTGAACAACCAGCGCTTTACAAGCACCCACGACTGTCAAGCTACACGTGACTCTAATATTCTGGTTAAATTTGCAGATGACACAACTGTCATTGGGCTCATAAAAAACAACAATGAGGTTACATATAGAGATGAGATTCTGAATCTGACAGCGTGGTGTTATACAAACAACTTGGTCTTAAACATCAGGAAGACCAAAGAAATGATTGTGGACTTTAGGACCACTAAAAAGATCCCCCACAGCCCTTTAACGATCAAAGATGAGGTCCTGGGAGTTACCATCACAGAGGATTTGTCCTGTAGAGATAACATTGCATGTATAGTAGGCAAAGCACAACAACGCCTCTTCTTTCTGAGGAAGCAAATCTTCCACAGAAGCTGATGGTCAACTTTTATAGATGTACGATAGAGAGCATTTTGACCAATTGTATAACAGCCTGGTATAGCAGCTGTACCAAAGCTGCCCAAAAAGCCTTGCAGCAGGTTGTAAAACAGCACAGATTATTGTTGGTACCTACCTTCACTTGATCACCTCTGTAGGTGAAGGGCGAATACAATCATTAAAGACATTACTCACCCTAACTACAGTTAGTTCCAGCTTCTCCCGTCTGAAAGGCGATTCCAATCCATCCGGGTACACACAAATAGACTCAAAAACTGTTTTTATCCAAAGGCAATCATTTTGATGAACTCTAGTATCTCTCTGCCTGCTCGTGTAAAGTAATTTATGACTGCAATGTGTGTCCACTGTTTTTTTGGATCATTATTGTAGCGCTATGAACGATCACATATTGTTGTATATGTTTTGTTAACTATTTATACTGTTTTTATTTTAAATGCACCTCGGGGTTGTCACAAGAGAAATTTCGTTGTGTTCCACAATGACAATAAAGTACTTGAACAAAAACACAAAAAGGTTGCTAAAACACAGCGAGCTCGTCTGACACACAGGGTTTAAAACACACTGAAGTGGAGCTCTGCGCTATTTCTGGAAGGCGACACCTCCGTTTCAAAGAAACATGGTGTTTGTTGTTTCCTTTGAAGCTGCTGTCAGCAATCAGTCACATCCCACAGAGCTCTGCTGAGTTAAAGACAAGTCGAGAGGCTTGCTGTGAGGCCAGTAATACACTTATGCAAGCATGCAACAATGGAGTTATGAATGCAACAGTTTATAGCAGCTAAAAGCAATGCTTTTAGGGAATAACCTCACCTACTCAAGTTTCTGCCACTCACTGTGGTGTATTTTGGGTAATCTTAACTGTGCTACACCTCCACAATCTCCTCCTGACAAACTGCGGCCCACATGCAATGCCCCCAACCAGTTTTCTGAAACATATATTTGTGTCATTCTGGAGGTGGTTGTGGTGCTCACACTCTATTTCAATCCTAAAATCAACAAAACATTGCACTCACAAGCAGTTTCACATCAGGTAATCAATGGAGGGCGTTGTTTGGATGGTGAAAAGTGTCTCTGTGAAAAAGCAGCAGAACTGGTGATATCAGAAGAAGGGAAAGACATTTCTGTGGTGGAGCGAGTTATACTGGAGTTTGACATACATCGTGGTGCCAAATCAAGAGTTTGGACACATGTGGATTTCAAACAAATAACCAACCAATAGAAAAATAGGGAAAAAAGTATAAATATCAGGGTCGAGTACCATTCATAGATATATTGAGAATGCCTTTGAAAATCCAATTAGATTTCAAAATTTTAAAGAGGTAGAGTTGCAATTAAACTTTAAATGTAAGGAAGTAGAATTAAATGTTTTTGAACCTCAAAACCATGTTTCAAAAGTAAACATGACATTTGAATAGCTAGAAAGATGAATGTGTGGATGGATGCACAGACAGATGGATAGATGGATGAATGGGTGGGTGGATGGGTGGTGGATAGATGATTAATGTAATGTGGTGGATGGGTGAATGCAGATGGATGAATGATGGATGAATGGGTGGATGGCGGATAATGAGTGATGGATGAGATGGTGGATGGGTGAATGGATGGTAGGTGGATGGAGGGTGAATGAATTAATTGATGGATGGGTCGGTGGATGAATGGATGGATTAATGGGTGGATGAGCAGATGAATGGATGGGTGAATGAATGGGTGGATGGGTGAATGGATGGGTGGATGGATGAATGGGTGGATGGCGATAATGGAATGGGTGATGGATGGATGAATGGCGTGGATGGGCAGATAATGGTGGTGGATGATGGATGAATGGTGGATGGATGATGGATGGGTGAATGTGGATGAGATGGAGATGGATAATGGATGGGTGAGAGATGGTGAATGGATGGATGGGTGAATGGATGGAATGGGTGGATAGGATGAATGGGTGAATGGATGAATGGGTGGATGGTGGATGGTGATGAGATGGATGATGGATGAATGGATGGGTGGATTATGAATGGTGGATGAAGATGAATGGATGAGTGATGGTGGATGATGGGATGAATGATGGTAGGTGATGGATGAAGGGTGGATGGATGATGGATGAATGGGTGGTGGATGAATGGATAAATAGGTGGTGGATAGATGGATGATGGATGAATGGGTGTTGGATGAATGGGTGGTGGATAGATGGGTGGATGAAATGGTGATGAGGTGAATGGATGATAGGTGGATGGATGGTGATGGATGTGGTGGATGGATTGAATGGATGGTAGTGGATGGATGGGTGAGGATGGATGGATGGATGGATGAATGGGTGGAGGTGGATGATGGTAATGAGGTGGTGGATGATGGATGAATGGTGGAGGTGGATGATGGATGAATGATTGATGGTGGTGGATAGATGGATGAATGGGAGGTGGATAGATGGATGAATGCATGAATGGGTGGTGGATAGATGGATTAATGGGTGGGTGGATTGATGTATGGGTGGATGGGTGAATGTGGTAGATGGATGGATGTGATGGATGGTAGGATGATGAATGGGTGATGGATGAGCAGATGAATGAATGGGTGAATGGATGGTAGGTGGATGGATGAGTGAATGGATGGTAGGTGGATGGGTGAGCAGATGTAATGGATGATGCATGAATGAGGGTAGGTGGATGATGGTTAATGGGTGGGTGGATTGATGTATGGGTGGATGAGCAGATGAATGGATGAGTGACTGGATGGTAGGTGGATGGATGAGTGACTGGATGGAAGGTGGGATAATAGTTTATGTGTAGTGTGTGTGAGTGGTGTGATCGATGTCTATGCTGGCTTTGTGTATGTCAACTGATGTTAGGTTGTGGCATGGTGAATGGACGGTAGTGTTGTAGTGAATGTGCGAGGAGACCCAGTAATACAGGATCCATGTATTACAATGTACAGTAATGATCATAGAATCGGTGCTGGGCGAGGATGCGAGGAAGCCAATGTCAGCCTGTCAAATGGTGACTGAATAAATGTCAGGCCTGTATTTCCCACCAATATTAATGGTGAAGGAGGTAGCTTGTGTTGACATCAGCATGACAGGTATATGAAGCTAACAGCGCTCTAGTCCAGCCCCAAGATTCAAAGGGATTATGTTTGTGATAGCGTACTTTGTCTATGATCATTCGACAACAGCTCTTTGTATTCATTTTGAGTGGTTGTATTAACAACCCGTCACTGTTTAGTTATGCGGCATTTGAAGAAACATTTGAGTCACATGGCCAAACCAAAAGCTAATAGCATATCATGCATAAAATAACAAAAGCACAGTTGCACTAGCTTCCCTACATCCACCTTTAATTCCGTCTGGCTGATTGTATTTGCATTTATTACACAATGTCAGGCTCTCCAGGGCTTTGGGTGTTACTAAATAAATGCCAGCACTGAACTTACCAATTTCAATAATGAAGAAAGTTGTCTGAACACCTCTGGAGAATATATGACAACAAGGCTGAACACGTCATCTCTAACGAGCTTTCCCAGGCTTCAAGGCTGATTACTTGTAATTGAGAATCTTAAAGGATAAAACATTGTTACTCAGACCATGAACAACAAAGCTCAGGCAAATCATTATTGGTGGTAATTTTGATGAATTATTTAACGTCCCTTCCTGCTCTCATAAGAATGTGGGTGAGACACTTTCTCAGATGACAAGCTAATGGATGACGACACTGAAAAATGAGGACAGCGGTAGTTTCTGCTATGAGAGTTTTTCTGACAACAGATTACTCAGCCAGGAAACAGACATGCATGATAATGAACAGATTACTGTATTACTCAGCTCGGATGTGTGCCTTTCAGAATGGAATTGAAAATGCATTTTAAATTCCTGAATTTGAATTGAATAGCAAACACTATGCAAATTTAAATGCAAAAAAGCAATTAAAATGAACTGAAATTTAAAGAAATGAATTATAAGAAAGTTTTTAAAGACACAAATGTTCACCTGTATAGATAGATAGTTTAATTAAATTTTACTTCATGTTATTTTGATTCAATTCTGAATTTTGCACAACCTTTCTACTTAACACGGTCCTATTTTTCAGCACTGGCATCACTCAGATTAACTTCTAGAACAGATATTTCACTAATGCCGAATTCTTTAATTGGGTGTCATGAATATTTCTTGGCAACCTTGACACAAAACTGATCTCTTTTTCCTGCCATGGTTTCAGTTTTCCAGCAGGCTTATCCATCTCACAGCCTGACATGCAAAGTATTCCCACCTCTCTGAGAATGTCAAACAGAATGTGTGACAGAGACACGCAGATCTGGTAATCCTGAAGTTAAGACCATCTCAGGGCCAATATTCTGCCCCCCCATGTTCCCCATCCTCCGCCGGAGGCCTTAAAATATCAGGCCGCATCAGCAGTTTTATCTGCGTCCCTTGGCAAGTTTAGACATTGCAGCAGCTGTTGCTCCACTCACCGCCTGGAAAATACCGCAGTTACCACTGTAGATAAGATGGCATGAGCTGACTTCTAGAATTTCTCCCTCAGACGAAACTGGATGTGACCTCCTGTAATTTAAAGGAACAGTTCACCCAAAAATGAAAATTTGCTGAAAACGTACCCACCTTCAGGTCATCCGAGATGTAGATTAATTTGTTTCTTCTTAAGGTTTGGAGAAATGTAGCATTGTGTCAGTGTCTCAACAATAGATGTTCTGCAGTGAATGGGTGCCGTCAGAATGAGAGTCTGATAAAAACATCACACCAGTCCAGTCCATCAGTTAACATCTGGAGAAGACAAAATGTAAGTGTATGTAAGAAACAAATCCATCAGTAAGACAGTTTTTAATTTCAAAACCGTTACCCCCTGGATAAAATATGAGTCTATAATAATAATCAATAATATAATCCTCCAGTGAAAATGTCCATCTCCTGTTGTCACTCAGACTAGATGGACTTTTTACTGGAGGAAGCGTAATTATAGATAGAGGATTTTAGCTGCACTTTAAAATGCCTAATAATGGTGGAATTGTTTCAGCTTTTGTCTTCTCCAGATGTTAACTGATGGACTGGAGTGGTGTGGACTATTGTGATGTTTTATCAGACTCTCATTCTGACGGCACCCATTCACTGCAGAGCATCCACTGGTGAGCAAATGATGGAATGAAACAATTACTTGAGAAGCAAATTGTGTTATATAATTAGACCTATTTTTTATCTTTAGAATATAATAAACCATAAAATAAAGTTTATTTTTCTTACTCAACGGTTTGAAAATGTCCCTTGCACTCCCAAATTGACTTATGAATATTACTACAAACTAAGAATCTAAAATATAATTTTTTTCACAACAGATAAACGTACTAGTTTGTCAAAGGGTAAAGTGTATCAATAGACTAATAAAGGGTCCATGTTGCATGTCTATAAATAAAACCGCTGTAAACATAGGCACAGAACCACATGAGGATCCCCAAACATCTGACTTGAATAACAGCACAGGGGAGACAGCGATCACTTAAAAATGGCTCAGAGTTGATTTACAAATCCAATAAACGCAGAAGAGTAATGCATGCAGCGTGCCCAGCGTCGGTGCTGCTCACTAGGGTCTGGACGGGTCAGAAAAGAGCAGCGTATCTATGAATAACCGCAGCTGAATGTCAGTCTGTACAGGAGACTTCAGGACTTCATTGAGTCTCACCAAACTGAGAAGTGAGGACTAGTTCATGAGTGAATCTCATGAAACCTCTTGAGAACATGCAGGGTTATGTTTCAGCTAATAATCGAATAAATATGAACAATATTTATCAATATTGTTAAATGAACTTGTAATATTGAACTATAAATATTGTTAAATGAACACTTAAATGAACTTCACTCTATTTTATAAAAGATTTTATCCAAAGTGTGATATTTTCTTCTTTTTTTTCTCAAATAAATAAAAATAGTAACATAATAACAGCGATACAGTAAATTAGAAAATAACAAACAATTACAATTTTAAAGCTAATGAGAGTTAAAAACTACAAAAGCAAATATAAAACAAAAAAAAAAAAATAAAAACTCTAGTCACCATTGAGAAGAATGGCATTTTAAAAAATGAACATGTAAATATAAAGTCATATAAAAAAAAAAAACATTGATTCAAAAATCAAAAACAATGTCACAATGCAAACAATCTTCATGGTCCTTATGAACGATTCTTATTCTTCTGTTATTTTTGGGGTGAAATTTGACCTGGACAAGCGATTCATCGGGATTCATCGGGTTCCATCATTTCCCAGCGTGCCCTAGCGGCGGTCTCAGTGTAAATCTAGCGTCTGATAGAGTTGTGTCAGCGGAGAAACCCAATCGGGTGAGGACAGGCAGCTCTGCGCTCTTGTGATGCGCGTCATGCATACTGGGGCAGGGTGCAGAATTTTCCAGAAGCAGCTGCAGACTCCGTGCCAGCACACAGGGATTCTCTCGCTCTCCTTCTCCTCTTCCACTGCATCGTTGGCAGCGTGCCGAGGCTTACTAGAGCAAAACTCGTCCAGACCCAGTGACACCACCATCTCTCAGCACACGCCCTCATCTGACTCCTGAGAGCTCTGACTCCGAGCTCTTGGCCTAGTTTGTGTTCCTCACTTCAAAGGGATGATTAGAGGAATAGTTTACACACTAAAAATACAAATCAGCAGCATGATCTACTCATCCTGACATCATTCCAGACACAACCGCAGTTATTCTGCCCAACACAAAAGGAAAACAAAATCATTTCAAAATTAACACTCAAACTAAATTCATTTTTTTGTTTGTTGGATTCAAATGCAAAATTCAAACTCAAAACTCAAAAAAATGTATTAAAACTGATTAATAACAGCATATACAGATTTAGAATAATAACAAATTCAAACTCAAACTCAATTCATTTTTGAGTTTGTTGGATTCAAATGCAAAATTCAAACTCAAAACTCTAAAATTTTTATTAAAACTGATTAATAACAGCATATACAGATTTAGAATAATAACAAATTCAAAATTCAAACTAAATTCATTTTTTTGTTTGTTGGATTCAAATGCAAAATTCAAACTCAAAACTCTAAAATTTTAATTAAAACTGGTTATTAACAGCATATACAGATTTAGATGAATTTGAATTCAAAACTCAAATTGAAACTTGAACTCAAACGCAAACTTCAAAACTCAAACATGAATTCATATTCACTTTCAAAATTAAATCTCAAATTTTGATTCAAAATTTTAATGTGAACTTAAAACTCTTAAAAATAAAATTCAAATTGGTCAATAACAGCATACAAGTTTAAAATAATGACAAATATTATAATTCAAATTCAAACTTAAATTTAGATTTAAAAAATATAAATAAAAATTTTTGAAAGCCAAATTCAAAATTCTAATTCAAACTGGTTATTAACAGCATACATGTTTGGAATAGTGATGATTAAAATCCTTGAAATATTTCGGTTTACAAGGTTAGTCTTTGTGACAGTCTCCACATTGTTCCAGGTTTTATCATTTCAAGTGACGAAACTCTAGAGAAGTGACTCAACCCATGGTGCACTTCAGTCCCAGTGAAAGCACTGAGCAGCCGTGATCTGAACTCCAGAGGCTATTTTGGGT